>SNQJ01S0125327.1:14715-26479 GCA_010110895.2 Picea sitchensis | reverse complement strand
TTGCAGGAAGAATTGATGATAGAAAGAGCACATCTGGATATGCATTTCATCTTGGAACAGGGGTTGTGGCATGGGCATCAAAGAAGCAACCAATAGTGACAATCTCACCAACAGAAGCATAATATGTAGTAGGTACATCAGCAGCATGTCAAGCAGTTTGGATGCGAAGAATTTTCAAGGATCTAATGCACAATCAAGAAGAACCAACTACAATCTACTGTGAAAACAAGTCCACCATTGCACTATCAAAGAATCATGTTTTTCACAAGAAGACAAAACATATTGACACGAGATATCATTTCATTCGAGAACTTGTCAACAATGGAGAACTCATCCTACAACATTGCAGATCAAATGAGAAACTTGCAGAGATATTTATAAAGGCTTTAGCACAAGACCAAATTGAGTATTTAAGAGAAGCATTGGGCATTGTAAATATTAATGTAATTAGTAGTAGAAATTAGGGGGGAGCATTGGCATATGTTAATTTCTACCTACCAGCATTAAAACTGAACCTTCTACTCAACCGCCGTTACTGTTCTTCCACCGCCTGTCGTGAACACTCTAGAACATTCTGCCGACACTCCAGATTGTTTCGGGAGGCTCCAGAAGTTTCCTCTCTCTCTAGAAAATCAAACACAATGTAACCATTAAGCAAGTGTTCAATAGAATCGTTATTTTATGTGCATTACTTTGTTTCTTTGCCTCTTCCCACTCATTGATTAGAGACGTTCATGAATCTATAGACAAGCACGAACAATATTCAGATTGAATTATTGTCAGTGGCAACTTTACAAATTCTGAAAGTTCTTACAAATTCTGAAAATTCTATTTGACTACAATCAGTAAAAATCGCATTTGAAATGAGAACGGTGATTTGTTTAAAATTGATTGTAATTACAAAACTTATTAATATTTTTTTCGTTAGATTCAATTGATACATATGCATATGGAATAAACGTACCCAGTTTAAGATCCTTCTTCCCCGAATCTCACCACACATATTCCCAAATAAAACAAAAGGTACCCTTTTGTTTTATTTGGGAATCTGTGTGGTGAATGGAATTTTCCAACCTTATGCGACAGAGAAAAGGATCCGAACTTGAAATTTCAAAAGGGGGTGGCACTAAAGAAATTGTATTGTCATACAACATTGATTGTGTCATGCATGACTGGTATTAGCGGAAAACCCTTAAGCGCATTCAAAAGGGTGTGGCAATCAACAATACTTCTGCCTAAACAGGCCAAGGTTACTATTTCATTGGCCCGAAAGAAATCCCAATATTATTTTTCCAGAAACTGGCTTCAACTATACAGAATATAAAGAATTATGGTGGAATTTCATCCAACAGGAAGAATTCCTCACTTTAGTTAAATTTGGAAATGCTAACACTACAACATCAGGAAGACTACCTCTTTGGTTGGCAGATTGGTGGAAGGACCTTGGTTTAAATAAAGGAGCAATTGACCCAGGAATTATAAACTCCATTTCTCCTTTACAATCAGTACAAGATCTTTTCCAAATAGGGCCAAATGATGGAGAATTATTATGTTCATTTATCCTCAATCATTTCCAATGGCCTGTTAAAACAAAAACTATTATACAATCTTGAATGGACAACCTTTTATAGCACGACAAATATATACTAAATGTTGGGATACACTCAACTATCCCGAAAGATTCTCAGGACATATTGAAAATAACTAATTCATGACACCAGCCGGTTTCCGTGGGTTGATGTAACTAACTCCACAATGTAATCACATGTGTTCATGTCTAAATGGCCGACAGAGGTGTCATTCGGGTTTAGTGGGTTACCGTAATCAACATCCACTTTGTAATTATTGTCCTCTTGTAATAATGAGAATCTTGGAAACTCGGAGCACTTCTCCGACTTTTGGTGCGGTTTGACCCACATTTCCAAGATCCTCTACTTTATGTCATGTTTGTCTATCCTTTGATCAAGGAATCTTGCACAACTACCCCGTCAGACTTACTGTTCTAACTACTTTCGGTCGATATAAAATAAATTTCATGATTTGGTCGGAGGATCTTGCACGATCTCTACCACCTAATCCATAAAGTAAGATTTAGTGGTCAACACATAGGGCCCAGCATCTTCTCAAGGCCTTTCTTCATGATGACTCTTCCTTCACAAATTTTTATAAGAAAAGGATGAGAGCTCATATTAGGGAGGAGGTCAGTGAGTATTAGTAAGTCAGTCAGTCTGAGTCTCTAAGCTTCCCTTCTGTCTGAAGCTTTGTGTCCTTTATTGAGTCTGTAATTAAGTTGTGAGTGAGTGAATATGAGCATCCTTCTCTTGCTCTGTGCATCCTGCACAAAGTTGTAATACCCTGGCGTTATGCTCTGATTTTAATATAAAGAAGTCTTCCGCATAATGTGTTCATCTCTAAAGTTTCAATTATTGTCTCTGTAACATACGCTCGTTGTGATTTTGCTTATTTTCCGGTATTTGCACTCAGTGTTCCTTGGTACTCTCTGCTGAAGTTCACTCATCCAGAGATAAAGTTCATTGGTAGTCTGGTATAAAGCATCTGTCGAGCACTGGTAGTAAGTCCCGCGAAGGCAAGGAGGCCACTATAGGGCAGTTGTAGGTGCAGAGATTCACTGAAAGCCGGCTATATGGTTCACATAAGGCCACAAAATCTTGGTGGAGTCCAAGTGGTGGGGTTCATAAGGAGGACAGAGTAAAGCGGTTAACCCGACGATATTGGTTCTGCCGAGAGTAGCAGAAATCAGAAGACCAGATGGAAAGAGGCCATTTGTAAGCTGATCTCCTCGAAACAGCTTGTCAGACGCCTCCTCTGTCAGAGATTGAAGCTTGACTATCAGACTTGTCTCATGCACTGTCTCCTCTTGCCATCTGGTCTTCTGATTTCTGCTACTCTTGGCAGAACCAATATCGTCGGGTTAACCGCTTTACTCTGTCCGCCTTGTGAACCCCACCACTTGGACTCCACCAAGATTTTGCGGCCTTATGTGAACCCTATAGCCGGCTTTTAGCGAATCTCTGCACCTACAACTGCCCTATAGTAGCCTCCTTGCCTTCGCGAGACTTACTACCAGTGCCAGACATACGCTTTATACTAGACTACCAGTGAAATTTATCTCCGGATGAGTGAACTTCAGCAGACAGTACCAAGGAACACCGAGTGCAAATACATGAAAATAAGCAAAATCACAACGAGTGCATGTTATAGAGACAATAATTGAAACTTCAGAGATGAACACATTACGCGGAAGACTTATTTATATTATAATCAGAGCATAACGCTAGGGTATTAAAACTTTGCGCAAGATGCACAGAGCAAGAGCAGGATGCTCATATTCGCTCACTCACAAATTATTACAGACTTAATGAAGGACACAAAGCTTCAGACAGAAGGGAAGCTTAGAGACTCGGACTGACTAACTTACTAATACTCACTGACCTCCTCTCTAATATGAGCTCTCATCCTTTTCTTATACAAATTTGTGAAGGAAGAGTCATCGTGAAGAAAGGCCTTGAGAAGACGTTGGGCCCTATGTGTTGACCACTAAATCTTACTTTATGGATTTGGCGGTAGAGATCGTGCAAGATCCTCCGACCAAATCATGAAATTTATTTTATATCGACCGAAAGTAGTTAGAACAATAAGTCTGACGGGGTAGTCGTGCAAGATTCCCCAATCAAAGGATAGACAAACATGACATAAAGTAGAGGATCTTGGAAATGTGGGTCAAACCACACCAAAAATCGGAGAAGTGCTCCGAGTTTCCAAGATGCTCATTATTACAAGAGGACAATAATTACAAAGTGGATGTTGATTACGGTAACCCACTAAAACCGAATGGCACCTCTGTCGGCCATTTAGACATGAATACATGTGATTACATTGTGGAGTTAGTTACGTCAACCCACGGAAACCGGCTGGTGTCATGAATTAGTCATTTTCAATATGTCCCGAGAATCTTTCGGGATAGTTGAGTGTATCCCAACATTTAGTATATATTTTCTGTGCTATAAAAGGATGTCCATTCAAGATTTGTATAATAGTTTTTGTTTTAATAGCCCATTGGAAATGATTGAGGATAAATGAACATAATAATTCTCCATCATTTGGCCCTGTTTGGAAAAGATCTTGTACTGACTGTAAAGGAGAAATGGAGTTCAGAATTCCTGGGTCAATTGCTCCTTTATTTAAACCAAATTCCTTCCACCAATCTTCCAACCAAAGAGGTGGTCTTCCTGATGTTGCAGTGTTAACATTTCCAAATTTAACTAAAGTGAGGAATTCTTCCTGTTGGATTAAATTCCACCATAATTCTTTATATTTTGTATAGTTGAAGCCAGTTTCTGGAAAAATAATATTGGGATTTCTTTCGGGCCAATGAAATAGTAACCTTGGCTTGTTTAAGCAGAAGTATTGTTGATTGTTGCCTATGTTATCCCTTATATCCAAGACTAAAATAATATCATTGAATATTTATGTTAGATCATTTTGTGCTTCAACTTCCTTTGCATTGGTTCTTTGGATTATAGGGGCTAGAACATTTGAGACCCTTCTTCCTCTTACTTCTGGTACCAGATTGGAATATGATAGATGGGTCGTCTGAGACAAGATTTTTGTGCTTCTTAACTCCCAATGGGGTTCCCATTCTGCTGCATATGTTTCCCATATTAATGAATCAAGAATATTGACTAATGTTTCTATGCCATTTCTGAGCTGCACAAAGATTATTAAGCAAAGATTTTGAAGGTGGTCTCTGCTTAAGAAATCTGGTATAGAGTTATCAGTCCCTTTGATATGCTCAATAGTAAAATCAAAATTGCTAAATAAGGCTTGCCATCTAACAAATTTAGAATCCCTTGGGGACGTTAATTCTTTATTAAGAACTTTGTTCCTGGCTGCAGCATCTGTTCTTAATAAAAAAAAATTATAGATCAAATAAATTTCAAACTTTTGGATGGCATTTAGGGCAACTTTAATTTCTTTATCTAGTGCAGAATAGTTTTTCTCTGCATCTTTCCATAGCCCTGAAGAAAACTGAATGATTTCTTCCTTCTTTTTCCATCCTTATGTCTAACTTGTTTAAGTATAGCTCCCCACCCTATATTGCTTGCATCTATTTCAACGATTTTGGGGAGATCATCATCAGAGATATGGAGGATAGGAAGATTCTTGGTTTTTGTTTTGATATTCTTCATGGCTTGAGTGTGGGCTTCTGTCCATGGGCTTGGATCCTTTTTTAATCTTTCATTTAAAATCTTTCTATCTTGGGCACATTTTTTATAAAAATGGATAATATAATTTAAGCTGCCCAAAAATCTCTGTAGCTATGTTTTGTCAAGAATCTTGTCAGGAAACTTGTCTGCAAATTCTACAGCATGGGTTTTCAAAGTCAATTTCTCATTATTAATAGTATGGCCTAGGAATTTTATTTCGGTCTTGAAGAGATCAATCTTCTTTTTGGAGAAGACTAGGCCTGCTTTCTTTACTGCTTGTAGCAATTTCTTCAAGTGTTTGAAGTGTTGTTCTATAGAAGGAGAAAATACAAGTATGTCATCAATATAAACAATAAGGCAATCAAAATATGGCTTAAGAGTGTCATCCATTACTCTTTGAAATTTGGCTGGTGCATTTTTCAAGCCAAAGGGCATCACATTCCATTCATAATGTCCAGCAGGGACATTAAAAGATGTCTTGAACTTATCTTCTTCTCTGATTGCAACTTGCCAGAATCCTGATTTCAAGTCAAATTTTGAAAATATTTTTGCGCCTGCAATTCTGGTCACAAGTCTGCTTTTGTTGGGGATTGGATATTTGTCATCATCTAGAAATTTGTTTAAGGGTTTATAATTTACTACTAATCTGGGAACGCCTCTTATTTGTTCAGAATGTTTATTGACATAAAACCCATAGCAGTTCCATGGACTAGTAGATTCTCTGATTAAATCTTTACTAAGCAAAACCTTTATTTCTTCTTCACATAATTTTTGGTATTCTGCATTCATAGGTATAGCCCTACTTTTGCATGGATTTCCTTGATATTCTTCTTTGTAGGGAAGAGAAACTTCATGTCTCTTCTATTTCCAAAAGGCTATAGGGTTTTCTGAGCAGACTGTATTAATAAATTCTTGCTTTAGCAGAGAAATCTTATGTTGTATTGCTTCCTTGCCAAGTTGTTCTTTTATTCTCACCCCTGATTGAAATTCTTTTAATTATTCTATCTTTAAACTCTTTTCTTTAATCATTTGCACCATATCTGAAGTCTTGGGGGTGGAGACAAAAGGAAATTTTATAACAACTTTTCCCTTTAGAGAAGGGACAGTGATGAAATACCCTGGTCTGTCTTTGGTCACCATTGTGGAGCCATGTGGAGATACTGCTGCAAGAAAAGGGGTACCAAGGATGCAGGCAATAGGGATGTCTGCTAAGAGAAATTTCAATTTTAGACAATAGTCTTGGAAGCATAGAACAACTTATGGTATTTGGAAAGAGATTTTGTTTGGGATATTTCCCAATCCAACAACTAATGCTTGAGCCTTTTGCCATAAATATACAGGAATAATATCCTTATGTATCATATTCAAATCTGATCCTGTATCTATCAATGCTTTCAATTTGAAAGGTATCCGTTGTATTTTTAGCTCAATCAGAACATGATATTTTTTATGTGCAACCTGGAGAATCTGTTCCTGTTCAATATTATTCTTTTGAGCCCTGAAAGATTTTTTTAATCTACCTATTTCTCTTCCAATATCTGATACAAAAAGAGTTTGAACATGACAACATATAGGATTTTCTCTTTGTGGGATTAAGATCTTAGAACAAGATCTTCTAGGCTTTTCTTTTAAGACATTCCATTCATAAAAAGAAATAAATATTTCTTGGAAGTCCATAAAATGTTTCCCTTGCAAGGATAGCTCTATTTTTTCTTCATTTGAAGTTTTCTTGTCATAGGCTTCATCTTTTGGATGTGTGAATAAATCCCAGTTGAACATTTCTTTCATCCATTCAACATTGACTATGTCTTTCTTGCATCCTTTCATTAATGAGACAAACTTTTGGATTTCTGGAGATGAGGGTTTCCTTATATCTTCAGGAAAATAAGCTTGTCTTCTATGGTTTATTTCTGTACAAGGGTTGGTTTGGATAACCAAAACATGGGAATCATGTGGAAAAGGAATATCTGAACATTGAGGATGAGGGGATTGTTCTTTGGCAGTAAATTTTGGTGGAGGTAAATTTGTCCTGGGATTATGATTAGCATGTTCAAACTGGACCCTTTCTTCTTCTTTGAATGTAGAAAGAGTAGACAAGGTAATAAGTTCTCCACAATCAAAGCATTTTATTGCGAATGGAACTTGGCCAACTTTATTAGCTAGAGAATGAAGGGAGGCGTGTAAACAGAAGGATGAAGAGGGATTTGGATAGTTCTGTGTGAGAGAAACTTGTTTAGAGAGGTTTCTCTAAGGAAAAGAAATTACTGCGGAATTTGCAGTTTCTTTTATCTGGGATGAAGTGATAGATATTGAGATAGGAGCTCTGGGAGTATCAATGACCCAATCAGTTGGGAAGGATAGATTTTCCCATTTTATCAAATGATGTTCCATTTTTTGATTCAATGGGTCCATTAGCACTAGGGTACTGGATTGAGATGTTTTACTAGGGGTATGCAAGACTGCAGGAAACAAGGTATTAGTATGCCTAAAGCATTCCCTAATTTGGATAGATATATTTGTCCTGGTTGGACACATGTCAAATCCAGTCGTTCTAATCTGGAGTTTTAAAATATTTTCAATATTCTCATCAAAAGTATAAGCAAAAAAATTTGGATAACAGTCAAAATAGACAGGTCCATTAGAAAGAGGAGCAATTATTCCACCAATTAGGGAATCAGTGAATTTGTTATGGGTCATATCCCTTACTGTGCATAGAACATATGAATCTATTCCTTTATGCACCAATGGGCTAATTTCGATTCTAATACATCCAAAATGAAGATAATGTGTTGCATGTTTCTTGGCTTCATTCTGGATCTCTTTAGCATTTATTAGTGGAATCGTTTGACTAACATCGTTGTTTTGCAGTATTCTTCTTACTGATTCTTTTACAATTACCCTTGTTACAGCCTTAAGGTGAAACATATTCAGGTCTTGGTACACACGGCTGGGGGAAATGGGGGGTAATTTCCATGCTGCTTGAGGCTGAGTCTCAACCTCTTCTATACTAGAATGGTTTATGCTTTGGGATCTATTGTATGTGACCATAGATTCTAAACTATTTACAGAATCAGGTTCAGGAGTACTCTGATCTTCAACATTTTTAACATCTCTATAAGACATTGAGGGAGAATCCATTATAATAGATTTTACTATTTCTGTACAGAAAAGCAGGGCGTTTAGGCTTGTGTCTTCCCTAAAGAAGATTAGACAGGCTCATGGTCGACTGCTCAGGCAGAAACTAGTAACTCTTGCTACAGAATTCTAAAACACACACTTTTACAAAAATGAGTGAATAGCTTTCATCAGAATGAGTTCTGATATCATACCAGGGGAGAAATGAATTCCTTGGGCTTTGATACCATTTGTAGCAGAAATCAGAAGACCAGATGGCAAGAGGAGACAACGCATGAGACAAGTTTGATAGTCAAGCTTCAATCTCTAACAGAGGAGGCCTCTGACAAGCTGTTTCGAGGAGATCAACTTACAAATGGTATCAGAGCCCAAGGACTTCATTTCGCCTCGAATATGATATCAGAACACATTCTGATAAAAGTTATTCACTTTGTTTTGTAAAAGTGTGTGTTTTAGAATTCTGTAGCAAGAGTTACTAGTTTCTGCCTGAGCAGTCGGCCAGGAGCCTATCTAATCTTCTTTAGGGAAGACGCAAGACTAAACGCCCTACTTTTCTATCCAGAAATAGTAAAATATACTACTATGGATTCTTCATTCTGCTATCGTTTTGTAGATAGTATTGTTTCTACTTTTGAACCTGCATTCTATTTAATGATCCATTACATGCCTACCATCGAAACTTTAGATCCCAGAATCAAATAAATCTACAAAGGCATGAGACCTCTAGGTACTCCTAGATATGGGTTAGGGTATATAGAACAATGTGACCAAATCATCCCAGACTGCAGATTTTCTAATCCCTTACCCAGTGACATACAAGGACCTACTGTGGATGAAATTCATAAATTTTCAGTCAATTATGAGAGGATGCCAGAAAGGATCTATTGATGAAAAATGGATCAATAAAATGTTAAAATGGGATTTATTTACAAATACCGAAACAAATGAATTTAACTCAGCCGTGTCAAATCCTGAGAAAATCAAACTTTCTAAAGATTGGCAGAAATATATATCTGACAATAACCTGTGGATTTCCTTCTTTGAATGGAGGAAATTAAACCAAAAGGATGTAGTCCAAATGATGGGAGAAAGCTCTGAGATTCCTCCCAAACACAAATGGAAAAGTATTGAAGGGCATACTGTAGAATCTAATTTCACTTTTCCAACTTTCAAAGGGATTGTCCTAGAGGACAATAAAATACAAGTTAAAGCAGTTCCCCTGCTTCTTTCTGAAGAAGCCATCCAACTTTCTGGAATTGATAAAAGAGTCCAGTCAGTATCAGAACAAATAAACTGAACTAATACTGCCTTGAGAGGCATGGCTACCCACACATTTGTAACCAATGACTATGCTAGAAAAGGACAAATTCTAGATCTGCAGATATCTACAAATACTATTGTACATTCTGTCAATCAAATTCAAGAAAAGGTCACAGATGTGAAAGACAAAACGGATTCTTCTTTATGTGAAATTTCTTATAAATCCAGAGAGTCCACAAGAAGCCATGAAGAACTTATGGAAGGACTAGGACAATCTTTCTCTAAGATGGGAAAGACACTGACCAAAATAAGACAGAAGGATAGCAACCCTGATAAGCCTATCCCTGATCCGTTCATCCTTCCAAACCCTTCCATCTCAATACTGTCTCCTGTATATAATCCTTCTGAGACAGTAATCCAAAAAATATTCCCTCACCATTTTCCTCCAGAAGAAGAAAAACCAGAATCCTCTGCAAAAGACCGTCATTCTCTAGTGACTATCAATAATCCTGCATATGAAAATCTACAATACCATACCAGCAAACCCTCAACTCTAGACCTAATAGGTAAAGGAAGATTTCCTGAATCACAGACATTTGTTGAAGACTAGTTCCAAGAATGGAACATTGATAGTTTGTCTATAGCACAAATTAGACAAATGATAGACAGAATGTATGTCTCTTATAAGATTATGAGCATGAAAGGAAAGAAAGAAATAGAGGCATGTAAATCTATTATCCAGTGCTTTACAGGCACTCTCAACAAATGGTGGGAAGTCATTTCTTCCCTTGTAATGATTACCAAGATGGAAGCTGAAGTCCTCATGAACAGGGAGATATTGTTTATCACACTGATGGATCTCCCCATAATAACATGATTGGTGCTCTCACCACAACAATTCTTGAGCACTGGTGTGGAACTGAATCTGAATTAGCTGACAAACATGAGCTAATCCTCATGAATCTGAAGTGCAGGAAGATGTGTGAGTATGAAGAATTTCACAAAGACTGGACTCAGAGAATATTTGAGGTCCGGGATAGTCAAAACCTTGTCTGGAAGCAGGTATACTTGGCAGCTATACCAAGTAAATTTGTTGAATATCTGAAAATGCAGGAAGTTTTCAAACTTTCTTATGAAATGTACACATGGGGGGGAATCTATTCCTTAATTACTAAAGCCTTGATTGGACTATGTACAAGTATGAAAGTCCAGAGCTCTGTATCTAAGCTATCTTATCTCCCTGATAAAAAATCTATTTGTGAGAAATATGGTTTATACATTACAGAACCCATTAGAAAGAAAAGAAAAAAGAAAAGGGAAGTCAAGGAAGAAAAAGGGAGAAGACCCAAATACAGATATTGGCCTAGAACCCATTAGGAAAACCACTGTCGAGAACGAAAACCTGGAACATCGGTGCAAATGGAAATGAAGAAAAGTCAGGTTATTGGATACTTTAAACACCAGGAACATAAATAAAACAGTGCGCAGACCATAGATAAGTATTGAGAGTAAAATACCAGAGTAGAGTCACCACTTGGTCTCTGGGTTTTCCTCTGAACTCGGGATTTACCCTATGCTCGAATAGCCATATCATTAATCCCGTGAATATGAAAAATGCCCCTATTGTGCACCACATGCCCAGAGTAAAAGGCAGCAGGAACGCCCAAGCGTTATTTGCTTCGTCTGCCTTAATAGGAACTACCATTACTAGACCTGATTCCGTGAATGGTTGAGTAAAATTGACATATTTACTTCGATTTGCGAAAATTGTGATATCGCCCACAACTGCATCAAAAACCTGCCAAGCAAACTCGAAATCAGTATCGGCAGGAGTTGAATTCTTGCTAATCAGAAGAATTAAAAATCTAATAATTCAACGGACTATAGAAGGTACCTGGAGATAAACTTGATAGACAAGGTCATCATAGTAGTGTGATTGGTTCTCGTTCCCGTAGGGAATGAAATCATAGGACAGTGCATAATCCAGTCGATCCACAGCCGCCTCAAATACATCTATACAGAAACCAGTGACGTTGCTTCGGTTACGGCTACTGTCAAATGCTACTGTGACAAATTCACTGAACCCATGCTTTATGGGAACTCCAATTTTCAACCTCTTACCACTAGTTGGTTGTTCCCAA
>SNQJ01S0125325.1:0-15342 GCA_010110895.2 Picea sitchensis | reverse complement strand
CCTGCTCTCATCGTCTGTTAGAAGCTTGATGCTTATAGCAGGCCTTTGCACTTTTCTTATGAAGTCTTCCCCCTACTCACCCTTATTACAACTCACTGTTTGAAGTTTATCAAGACCTCACTCATTCATGCATGTCTGGCCCAGCTTCTGAGTTGAGACGATATTGTTCTGAGTTTGCTTCCATTTGATCATCTCTTATAAACCAATCGTGACATTAAACTAATGGGTGTCAGGCTCTGCTCCTGCAAGCAATCCAGGAGTGACTTCTGATGCTAACAGAACCATTCCCTACTCCTTTCACAGATGAGGTGTTGGATAATGTAGGAGGACATGAAGCTTATTCATTCACTGACGGATTCTCAGGATACCATCAGATCAAGATAGCTTTGGAAGATAGATACAAGACCAATTTTTCCATGGAATGGGGATCCTACTAATACACAGTCATGCCATTTGGACTGAAGAATGCACCAACAATATTTTCCAGAGTAGTCATAGCTTCACTCAAAGAGTTCATTCACCAGTTTCTAGAGGTATATCTGGATGATTGGATAGTTTATATTCTGTTGAAAGACCATGTAGGGGTTTTGAGGCTCATGTTATAAATATGCAAGAAATGTGATATATCATTAAACATCAAGAACTGTATCTTCGAAAAACCCTTTGGGATACTATTGGGCCATATAGTATGAAAAAAAGGCTTACTAGTAGATCCTACCAAGATTGAAGTAATTGTTAATCTACCACCACCGAAATTAGTTTGTTAGTTAAGAGAAACATTGGGACACATAGGATACTACAATAAATTTATAAAAGGGTATGCACAGATCACCGTGCCAATGGAAAAATTGTTAAGAAAAGACAACAAGTTTCAATGGAATGAGGATTGTCAGTGCAGACTGGACACCCTGAAAGAGAAGATGGTGACTGCACGAATACTAGTATTCCCATATTGGGAAAATAAATTCCATGTGCATGTATATGCATCATCTATAATGCCTGGAGATATTATGGTGCAACCAAGAGCAGGAGAATTGGACCATCCTATAGCATTCGTTAACAGAAAAATGTCAGAATCAGAGCAGCATTACAATACCAGAGAGAGAGAAGGATTAACTATGGTCTATGCGATTCATAAGTTCAAACATTATTTATTGGGAAAACATTTCAAGATGTTCACAGACCATTTATCTCTCAAATACCTCGTCAACAAACCAGTGTTGGGGGGCAGTATTTGTAGATGGTTATTGTTGTTCGAGGAATTTGACTTTGAAGTGATAGTCAAACCAGGGAATTTGAATGCAGGACCTGATCACCTGTCGAGGATCACTAATGGAGAGGAACCTACGAATCTAGAGGACAAATTTCCTGATGCACAATTATTTTCAGTTTGCTGAGCACTCAACACACCCTAAAAATTCTATGTCAATTTTTACTTTTGGGGTACCACTTTCTTTTTTTTGCACTGTCTGTTTGGACTTCGGTATGGAAAATGTTGCCTTTGCTTATCATTATGATTCTCGTTAAGTCTTCCAAATTTTGTTTGAATCTTTGAAAACCCATAACTTAAAATACTAACATTTAAATAAATAATCGACAGTCAAAACATTTCCCCGATGCGCTCAAAGATTTAGCATTGGGAAGAATTAAAAAATGAAAGAGAATCACTCGAGAGGACCAAGGCTGCCGAGCGTCGATCCTCATTAGCGTCGACAAATAGAAAGTTTTATTTCGTGACAAGAATCACACAAGGATATCCCCGATGACCGATCCCTTCAGCATCGACAAAAGGCTAAAAGAGTAAGTGTTAACGAAGAAATAAGGTTTTGTTGATAGCCGATCCCCAATACCTGTTGGCATCGACGATTTTTAGAAAATCTATCCCGTAGAGAACGTGATAAGTTGATCCGTGATCGTCGACCCCCAATTCCTTTCAGCATCGACAATCCCAGGTTTATCTTAACACACACATCTTGTTGAAACCCCCGACTCCGATTGAGATACACGATCAAACCACCTATCCTCATCCACCATCTATCGTTGCTAGAGTGGTTAAACATATGATCTAGTTTTCCCCTGAGTCGTTATTGGGTCCCGAGGCTCAAGTCCCACCCTGAGTTAGTTTTTCCACATCAACATCATACGATGAAATCGATCGGTGCCGAAATTTCTTATCAAAAGAATACCAACGAAAACTTTCACCACGCATCGGTGATCCCCGATCTGTCCACTAATAAAGTAACGCGATGGGACGTTTTAGCGCTAAGATACGTTGGATCTGAAGCATTTATAGAACTAATTAATTCCAAATCTCGCATTAGTTATTAATTCATGTGTATATCAAATCAACCATTTTAAATTGTTGATAGGGCACACCATCCTCTGCGCCTCCATCGTCAATTTATGATGAATTGAATTGCACAGATTTAACAGTAGATCTCATTTGATTTCCACTCATAACCCAAGTTAATTGGTTGATACGACGCAACAATTTCTTCTTTGTTTTAAATTCGTTCGAGCAATTCATAAACAAGGTCATCATGCACAAATAAGTTCAGAGCACCCAGAGGAGCAAGACGAACAATCCAGAAGACGAACCACCAGGAAATCTCTGAGAGTACCAAAGCTAAAGGAACCAGATGCAGGAGAAGGATATTCCCCAGGGAGCGCAAAATAATTGGAATTTACTCCAAATCTGGTGCCTGTCATCAAGAAATCATCCAAGGATATTTTCATTCAGCCTCCAGCCTTTGGAGACATAGAGGTTAGCATAGGGACCAAGGCAGTACTCTCACACTGGGGAGAAATTTTCTAGAAGATCAAGTGGGAAGAATTCCCTGAATATACCTCACACAACAACCTCGATATGAGGAAACTTGACGATGAGGTTTTTTTGAATATCTGAAGGTCGTACCTGCACATGGTAGCTAGCATAACTCTAGTAGTTCCCTACATAGAAATCCTGAAGTGGCTTATCGACCACAATGACACAAAAATATGTTTGATCAATGATGACAATGATGAGTGTGTTGAGGTTTTCCTTCCAGTGGAGGTGAAGAATTAATACAAGCTCAGAGACCCGGGGGAGTGGTTGAACACCGAATTTTTTATAATATTCTATGAGAAACATGACACCAGCTGAGTGATGGATTTGTGGTAGAGAGAAGATAAAAATTTCACCAATTAGACTTCTAGTTGGTACCCGACGACCAACTTAAGAGAGCCGTATATATATCTAATGGCCCTCATCTGTCGGTTGTATGGGGAGAAAGATTGTTCTAGGTTTTTAGAGGCATGGATGCCTCTATCTTACACGATAGCCATTTTTGGGAGAGATTTTAACTGGGGCGCCATGATGCAGACCCCCCTTCTATGCTAAGGGTTGCGCGACCTACTAATCTAGGATCAATCAAGAAATTGAGTCTCATTGACTCTCTAGGTCTCTACTAGACCCCAAACCCACTTACACAGGTCCTTTATCCAAAGACATAGGTCGTATGAGACCCATGGTTCCTCTCATGAGCATTGTTAAAACTTCAATGCCAAACGGGTGCTAGCTCCTCTCTGGCTAAGCCCTTTCCTTTACGTGACCATGACTATGACCACTCGCCTGATCAAAATGCGCATCGTGACTCTTTTCATGTGATTCACCCTAACTCTCCCGACCTCTGAAATCCTGATAGGAGCCTAGTGTGTACTATCCCTCTCTCTCTGTGACCGTTGGCAATGACCACATGCTTGAGTGAAAGGCGTGTCGTGATTTCACGTTTCGTGACTCTGGGATTGTTGCTACCTCCATTCCCACGATAACCAAAATTGTGATGACCCTAGATTGACGGACCATATCTTTCTTTGATCGAAGACTGCGATCAAATTGACATTTTACATTTCATGACTTTGGGAGTGCTCCTTGCCTCCGTTCTCCCAATATCTAAACTTGCGATGGCACTGGATCGACGGTTCATACCTCTCCTTTACTCAATGGCTCAGATCAAGTTGTGATTTCTCGTTTCGTGAATTTTCACAACTCAACCTTTGACTCCTTCGAGTCACAAATCAATGAAACACTGATCTCTCTCCATGTGTCCTCCTTGACGATGGATGGTCTCGATGATTTTAGAATTTTGTGACCTTGTTCCTCCTGTATGCCTTCAAAGACTCAATGCTAGTGAACTTTACCTTGATTGGAAAACTATGATTCTCTTACACTCGGACCGAATGGTTGAGATCCTTCCTCCTCTGCACTTTCTCCTTGTTGTCTGGATGCGGATCGAATGGTCCAGATCTTTCCCCCTTAGCTTACGCCTTCTTCAGACTTAGAGGATTTTTGAAGGATTCAAAGGATTCGATCTTGGTCCTTCCTGCGAATCTGTTTCTTGGATCTTGTTAACACTTATGCAAAGTGTTATTCCTCCTGAGCTTGGTCTCGTGAAGACTTCGATTTTCCACACACTCCTTGCATTTTAGGGATTTTGATAACTCAGATCCTAAGGATTTCTCAAAGAGAAATTCCTCTCGCCTTCTTGGCGTTCTCCTTTGCTGGTTTTTCAAATTCTTGCAAAGTCTCTTCGACACTTAGTCGAATCTCGGATCTGTGCACTCCTTGTACCATATCTTTACGCAAAATTTTTGGGTTCTTACGGATTACTATGCACACCTTGCACCCGTCTCTTTTCACTCCTTGCAAAGGGAAAGTATCATGTTATATTTTCTGAGCTTCGGAATCGAAACAGATCCGTCAACACACTCCTTGCGTTCTGTGTGCACACCTTGCACTAATTCCACAGAAGAGAAACAATTTAAACTTGTCCTAACATCCACAGTTACATCTACTCCTAACGAGAACTCATTCGCTCATTCATGGAAACACAAACAACAGAGGATTGCAAACAATGTTGACACACCATGCATTGGATCAATTTTCCTCTATCATATTCAAATGTGAAAATGGATACAATTGATGTAAAAAAAAAAACAACAACTGAAAAACAGAAACCTCCTACTAACTTGCAGCTAACATCTTCTCTGAAGCCAACCACATTTGGGTGTACAAAACCTCTATTTATCTCAGAGGGCTCTTAGGGTTTCCCTTGGCTACTTGTCTACTTTGAAACTTAATCTAATGACTATATAGACCAGTTGCATTCCAGAGCAGGAGTAGAAACTCCCACTTCGCTCACAATCGTTTAGGCGTGCCTCAAATATTTTTCCGGCACTGAGTTAAGGCGAACTTCAAAATATCTGTTGTGACTGCGAGCGTTGAGCTCCCGTATAGATTCCTTGATATTGATAGGTATTGTTCCACGTGATTTCCAACGATGCTCCTGCATCAGACTCCCCTTGACAAAAAATAATGGACTCCTGTCCATGAGCTCCTGCACCAACTTTCCATGCTTCTGAATGGAAAATTCATTTTTGAAACTAGCATCTTCTATTGGGTGTCCCTTCCACTTGAACAGATATTCAACATACATCTTCCTCCTGGTCTTTTTCCCAATCCTCTTATCAACAATCTTCTCCATATGTGGTTTTTCCGCTATAGGCATCTGTTTCTCCCATTGGACCTTCTCTTGATCTTCTGATCCCTCGGTGTCATTTTTCCTATAAGAATACTAGTCTAAAACATTGAATATGGGTGATATGCCCACATCATTTGGAAGCTCAATCTCATACGTGTTTTCATCGAACTTCCTCAATATCTTACATGGCCCTATCTTCTTCATTTTTAATTTGTTATATGTTCCCCTAGGGAACCTTTATTTTCTGAGATGTGCCCGAACCTGATCTCCTACTTCAAATCAAAGTTCTATGTGATGTTGATCAACTCTAAGTTTGTACTCATGTCTAGAACTCTGCAACTGTCCCCTGATATGGCTATGGAGCCTCTGCATTTCTGCAACAAAATCTTCTTCTCCAACGCTCCTAATCTCACTATGTTCCAAGTCTCTCAACTCAGACACTCCCTTGGGTTGCATTCCATACAATATTTGGAATGGTCTATTTCTAGTGCTTCTATTTGGTGAGTCGTTGTATGCAAATTCTTCTTGTGGAAGAATCTGATCCCACTGATTATGGCTCTCAGTAACCACACTCCTCAATAAGTTTCCCAAACTTCTGTTTACCACCTCAGTATGTCCATTTGTATGAGGATGATAAGTTAAGTTGAAGCACAAATATATCCCCAACTTCTTCCACAGTGTTCTCCAAAAGTAACCAACAAATTTTGTGTCTCTGTCCGAGATAATGCTTCTGGGTAGGCTGTGAAGTCTTACAACTTCCTTGAAAAATAGATTTGCAGCATGTGTTGCATCACTGGTATTCTAGAAAGGGATAAAATGTGCCATATTTGAAAATCTATCCACCACCACAAATATGGAATCAAATCCTCTTTGCGTTCTTGGCAGTCCCAACACAAAATCCATGCTTATTGCATCCCAAGGCCTCTCTGGTATTGGCAATGGTTGATACAATCTAGTTTTCTATCTCTTCCCTTTTTCATGTTGGCATATTCTACATCTGTTCACAAACTTTATCACTTCTGTTCTCATACCTAGCCAATAGTGTGAACTACTCAACTTTGCAAATGTCTTGTCATGGACGAAATGTCCAACCAATCCTCCACTGTGCTTTTATTTCAAAAGGTTGTTGTTGTCCCTCAACCAAGTTTTGAGGATCCTTCGTCATGTTTGACCTATTTTTGGGACTTCGACAGGCTGTCAAAGGCAGAGTGCAAGACGAAGTGGAGATCGTGGGATCTCGGCCCCTTTTTAGGGCTTTTTGGGTTTTTGGGCTTATGTAACGGGTATGGGGATGTCGGCCCATGGGTTTACACATGCTTAGGCCTATTTTGTAATGTATAAATAAGTAGCTAGGCGATGTAAGAAGAGGCCGGTGTGCTAAGTGATAAGTGTTAATTGCTAAGTGTAAGTGGTAACTGTAATAGCTTTGTGCATACTATGTGAGGTTTGTAGAGCTAAGTGCAAGTGATTGTAAGAGACTGTGGAAGGATTTTTGTTGTAACTTGGGGAAGGAGGATCTAGCGAGGTACGCAGATCTCCTGTCTGTTGCAGAGTAATATCTCAAGGCTCTGTGAATGTAGCTGATTGATCAAAGATAATAAAGATACAAAGAGTTGGTGGACGTAGCCCCAGGGTGGGGGTGAACCACGTATATCTTGTGTTGTGAATGCTTTATGCTTTATGATTGTTCTTTTGTTTATGTGATTCAATGCTTAGTGCATTAATGTATGTTAGATGAATTTGATATGGTAGCTTAGTGATGAATAATGTGAATGAATGCTAGATTTGATCTATGTTGATGTGCTTAGTGACTGAATCTATTAGATCTGTCTAAATACTGCGCTGATATGTTGTTAGGGTTTAGGTGTGATGTAAACTAAGACTACATATTAATGAACTATAACTTCTAAGTTCTTTGTTAAGGTGTTGTAATCATAGATCTGTGTCCCAGCTAAGGTTGCAGAAACTGGAGTCATGCAACCACCCTTGCCTCTACCTCGGGTAAGACTTCATCTGCTTCACAGGTGTTGCTAAAAGGGCCAGTAGTTAGGGTTTTGTTGGTGCATTGTTGTAGCGTTGAACCCTGGGTCTGCCCCCGTGCCAACAAATGATTCTGTTGCCAGGACCTGGAATTGTGATTGCTGGGAACTGAGGAAGAAGAAGATCTGTGCGAATATCTGACTTGAAACTGTGAAAGGTCTGTGCGTAGATCCATTGCCCTAGTGCAATATTCTACTTGACCTGTAAATATTTGTGCTAAGAAGATAATTCATATTTGAAGAAAAGAGGTAAGATCTTGAAGCTTTGTGCTCTGATAAAGGTAAGACCAGTGAAAATTTTTGATTGAAAAGGTAAGATTAGTGGAAATTTTTGTTTCAAAAGTATGAATATAGGTATATATTATACTAGCTTGAAAACTAGGGCACAAATAGAAGAAAGAATATTTGATATAAGTAGATCTGATAAGAACAATGAAAGATATGTTATACCTATGCATAGAAAGAATGTTCAAACTAACCAATGGATGCAAGATCCTAGAAATAMTTTTTTGCAGGTTAGCTACTATAATCCTAGTGTGCAGTACAGGAAAGGTTGGGGTTCATTTAAAAGAAAATGAGGCTTAACCCTTTGTTACAGTTGTAGAAGATCAGGACATCTTGCTAAGGAATGCCCTGGTAGAAGACCTAGTTGTCTTTGTTGTAAATCTATGGACCATGAAGTTTTAGATTGCCCTAGAATGATTGCTAAGCTTGAAAGAATGAATATGAGACAAGAAGACCATGAGAAAGGTCAAGCAACTAAGACCATGGAAGAACCCAGAAAGAATCAGAGATTGTATTGCTGCAAATAAAATAAAGCCTGAATGACCATCGAAATATCAACTTACCAGAGATCTTCAAAGAAAAAGAATGCATCGAAACAAGAATAGGAGACTTCGACATAGACTGTGTTTTGGATGAGGAAACAAATGTGAATATCATGAAATAAAGAACTTGAGAAATTTTAGAGAAGCCTGCTATGATTCCTTCATTGGGAGGAATAGGATTATTTAGAGGAAAGTTGATAACCCTATGTGGAAGACTTACTCATATATCTATGAGTGCTCATGGAACTTCGACAGAGGAAGATTTTGAGGTTGTTAAATTTATTGAGAACAACGCCCCATTTTCTATATTACTAGGAAAAACTTGGATTGAAAGGGATCAGGACCAAAGGAAAGAAGAAGAAGTCTTAGAGCAGAAGAAGCAAGAGTTGAAAGATTTCATGACTAGGAGGATCACACACTTGATTGCAGAACAAGAGAATATATTGAAGATATTTAAAATTGAAAACTTGGATGTCAAACTTGGAAGAACACAAGAAGACTCACAGAAGACTGAAGCACCTACCCCAGATAAAGAAGAAGTATTTCCCCTGAATCCTAGGAAAGAATCTCAACAACACGAAGTTACTATGCCAAGAGGAGATAAGAATCAGGATGGAAAGAGGAATACCGAGACGAAGCTCACTGGAAAGAAGGCTAGAAAACTAGGTAAGAAGAGATCAAAGATTGAAAAGTTAAAGAAGGTTCCAGAGGAAACTTCACAGAAGGAAAATTTGCAAAACTGGAACTTCGTTGGGATATCAGAACAATGTCACATGGCACTTCACCATGGAGAAGTAATATATCCATTGGAAACAGTATAACCATTAGACTAATGCCCCGAATGGTTAGAACAAAATTCATGGTCAGAAAGATCACCATCAGACCATTGGGACCACGTCGTAACGGACAAAGCTGAATTAATGAAGGCTTCTCACCTGTTGGAGAGATCCGTTGCTTATTTATCTACTTGTTCTGTTGAGCCTTGCACCAAGAACACTTTTTCCAACCATGATTATCTGAGCCCGCATATTAGTTGATTTCTCACAAGTGATCATCGAGCTATCACCATCCATCCCATTGCATTGAGTAGTTACTCTTCAAACCTGAGATATTCAACCACAAGCGTGTATGTCTGAAGAAATTAGTGCAGTCGAAGAGTCTGTGAAGGAGGTACTCATCGAACTTATGACTGAAAGAGTAATGTCTGAAAGGGTAATTTTTGTGGGTGTAAAAGCTTCATCGACAAGAGGAGTGCAAGCCTCTTCGTCGACCACTCATGGATTCGGGCCATCCCGAGTCATCACAGAAAAGAGAACCAAGCACAAATATGACCTAGAAAATGTGAAGCTAATCCCGACAATCTTACTTGACTACATCCCACCTCTGGCTGACGTTGTGAGTCGTGATAGTGTGCCGAGAGTTTTTGATTGCACCATGGTTACTGCATACCTCCTGAAGGGAGTACGCGCAGTTAGAGCGCAACAGGACAAGATCGCAATGTTGAATTTCAATGAATTCAACCTAGGAGACCGCAAGAACAATAGTATTCTTGCCTCGTATAAATAATTGACCAGGACAAAGGGGAAGAACTCAAAAATAATCCCCCAGCCGTGGATGATGAACCTCGCACAGTCCACCCTTTTAAATGTAATGAAGATCCCACATTTTGGACGACACTAGGAGGTTAACGCCTGTATTAAGCTACTGCTCTAATGTTACCATGGTGACTACTTATGGCTAGACCGACATATCACAGTCGGTCTGACGCTGATCCATAGGATCACTGGATTGAGCATGCAATGACCCGACCCACGAGACTTCTAACACAGAAAAGCTACAGATCGCACCTTATCATAGAATATCAAGGATACCTATGACGATGTTGAAAAGGGGATGCAAGGCTAGAATTTAGCCTCCATATAGAATGGAGTAGTGTGCTTAGCATGCCAATTAATTATAGGAAAGATAGTATGGAAGAACATACCCACGCAGGTCACAGGGTTTTTCATTGACCTTGCTAGGAAATGTGTGGAAGGCCTACATATGAACTAGGCGAAGTACCTAGTTAACCAACTGGAATTATATTGCTGCGAAGCACATGATCAGGGCTATGAGTTCCACTTTAGTTGTCTCCTGATCCTCATCGTGTTTATTACTTGGGAAATTTTGAAAGGTGCGACCTTCCCGGACATTGAGCCATTCAAACCACTTGTTGTGAAGTTCACCATGCTCTGGTACTTGAGTGATATGGGAAAATAGTGGCAGTCGAACGTGGTATTTCATACATATTATCTCCAACTAAAGAGGTATATTGAAGCTGAACCTCACTTGACACCAAACAATCTACAATGATTTCAACCCCTCATGAATTTTCATGTAGATCGACAGTTCATCTATATCACTGCACGAGAAAATGAGCATAAGGAGGAGCTTCAATCGTACTACAAACTCATAGAAGAGGACCTTGAGGAGATAACTAAGGACTAGTTAGCAGACCTCCTTATTCCCGTTGATCCTGCAGAGATGTATGACCCCGAACTTGACAGCTCGGAGGCCGTTCACAAAGAACATGACACACCCAGAACCAACAAAAGGAAGAAGACCGAAGAAATCCAATAATTAAGTAGCACATCAGAAACGACTGCTTCAGTATCACCTGGTTGAGGGGGTGATGACGAAGTAGAAGAGATAAATGGAAAATAATATGAGCAAAAGTAAGGTGGAGTAACACCGCCTAGATATGAGGCTGATCCCTTGAAGAAGAGGAAGGTTTCTCCATCAAAAATCTCTTCTCAGAAGAAATCCAGAGCCACCTTGACTAATATGCAGACTGTGCTCACCGTCGATAACTTTGAATTCATCATCATAGCTGTAAACAATGCCTCGCAGGAAATCTTGCAGAAACAAGAAGCCAAGTAGGAGGAGATGTACAACAGAATCGAGGTTGAACTCCGAGGGGTACAACAGGCCCTTCCGTCGGAAGAACCAGAGTTGGGAGATGAGCCAACCCAACTCCGTAGACTAGCTGATGTGATCGAAGCTCACCTTCATCGTGCACAAGAAGAAACATAACAAGCCACCCATGCCTTTAAGCAAGTGCAAGAAGTTTTTGTAGAACAACACCGAGTTGTGGAGTAGGAGAAGGTTTCTCTCTAGACAAAGTTTGAAGAGGATAAAGCAATGATTCAACAAGAAAAAGGACAGTTGCTCACAGATCAACTTGAAGTGAAAGAAGCAGTCAACAAAGAACTTTGCTTTGTGACAGGCTTAGAACCAAAGGCAAAAGACCGAGTCAGGCATCAAGTAGAGAAGCTCTTGGAAGCTATCTAGTAGCTACAACAACAAATAATAGACTTAGAGATATGAACAATGCCTGACACTCCGCAGGATGTGAGGGATCAAAGAGAAGCAATTGATCGAAGCACGGTTGAGAGAATAAAGGCCCTTTCCATGGAATGGAAAAAACTAAGTGATCATGGTGCCCAGACTTATGAGAAACTCATTGAGAATCTAGAACTGAAGGCACGGGAGTCACAACTCCAGGAGGCAAAGAAGTAAGTAGAAACAATACAGGTGCAGTTGAAGCCCTTGTCATCTATTGAAAAGATGAAGCAATCCCAAGAACAACGCATTGCTAATTAGCAGGTCCACACCATTCAGAGAAAATTCATGGAAGCGACTCAGAGGCTCCAACCTATACAATACAAGGCTTACCAATTATTTGCAGAGATCGAATGTCGAGGAGAAGAACTGGAGCAAGTCATCACTGTAGTTGAACAACGCTTAGAGGGACCTGTCAACAATTTTTTTATCCAAGAGTTCATTGAGCAGGAGGTCGTGGCACACCAACTGGTTGAAGCAGCTTGAGAAAAGCTCGAGGCTTTTGAAGCAGAGCTACATAGACCATAGTGACTCGGGATGATTCATAGGTGAGTGTTGGGGTCCTGTTGGCCCTCGACCAAGTTTCAAGGATCCTTGGTCATGTTTGACCTATTTTTGGGACTTCGACAGGCTGTCGAAGGCAGAGAAAAAAATGAAGTGGAGATCGCGGGATCTTGGCCCCTTTTTAGGGATTTTAGGGTTTTTGGGCTTATGTAACGGGTATGGGGATGCCATCCCATGGGTTTACCCATTCTTAGGCCTATTTTGTAATGTATAAATAAGTATCTAGGTGATGTAAGAAGAGGCTGGTTTGCTAAGTGATAAGTGTTAATTGCTAAGTGAAAGTGGTAACTGTAATAGCTTTGTGCATATTGTGTGAGGCTTGTAGATCTAGGTGCAAGTGATTGTAAGAGACTGTGGAAGGCGTTGTGCTGTAATTTGGGGAAGGAGGATCTAGTGAGGTGTGCAAATATCCTATCTATTGCAGATTAATATCTCAAGGCTCTGTGCATGTAGCTAATTGAGCAGAGATAATAAATAGACAAAGAGTTGGTGGACATAGCCCCAAGGTGGGGTTGAACCACGTATATATTGTGTTGTGAATGCTTTGTGCTTTATGATTGTTCTTTTGTTTATGTGATTCAATTCTTAGTGCGTTGATGTATGCTAGATGAATCTGATATGGTAGCTTAGTGCTGAATAATGTGAATGAATGCTAGATCTGATCTATGTTGATGTGCTTAGTGCTTGAATCTATTGGATCTGTCTAAATACTGCACTGATCTGTTGTTAGGGTTTAGCTGCGTTGTAAAATAAGACTGAATATTAATGAACTATAACTGTTAAGTGATTTTTTAAGGTGTTGTAATCATAGATCTGTGTCCTAGCTAAGGTTGTAGACACTGAAGTCCTGCAACCACCCCTGCCTCTACCTCGGGTGAGACTTCATCTGCTTTGCAGGTGTTGTCGAAAGGGTTGGTAGTTAGGGTTTTGTTGGTGCATTGTTGAACCCTGGATCTGCCCATGTTCCAGCAGTTATCCCTCATTGAACATTTTGGTATGCACAACTGATTTCCCTTGAACAACAATCCATCTTGAATCATGTACTCTGTCCACTGGCTTTTGTCTCTCCGCACAGGACTCACACATGCTTCCTTGAAATCTGTATCATCAAAATACATATCCTTAAGGTGTTCAAACCCCAAGGTCTTCACCTGAAATTCTTGTAGAATCAAGCATCTCCTGCTCAATGCATCAACATCATTGTTAGCATTCCCAACAATATGTTTTATGACAAAAGTAAAATTATGCATAAACTCAACCCATTTTGCATGGCTTTGATTCAATTTTTTCCTGCCTGGTTATGAATTGTAAAGCCTAGTTATCGCTATATAGGACAAATTCATGTGGGACAAGATAATGTCTCCATTTCTTCAAGGCTTGGATTATGGCATAAAACTCCTTGTCATATGTGGAGTATTTTCTCCCGGTTTCATTTAGCTTCTCACTGAAATAGGAAATAGGTCTATTATTTTGACTCAAAACTTCTCCTATTGCAACTCCACTTGCATCACATCTCACCTTAAATGTCTTCTCAAAATTTGGTAAGACCAGAATTGGTCATTCTGTTATTTTATCCTTTAGTATATTGAAGCTCCTCTCGGCTTCCTTTGTCCATTTAAAAGACTTATGCTTCTTCTTCACTGTATCCATCATTATTGCACAAATTCCACTAAAGTCTTTGATGAAATTCCTATAGAAGCTTGCTAATCCATGGAAGCTCCTTACCTCAAACATGCTCCTTGGTGACGACCATTCTTTGATTGCTTTCACCTTCTCTGGATCCATCTTCAGTTCATTTGAAGAGATCACAAAACCCAAGTAAATGAGTTATGTCTTCATAAAAGAGGACTTATTCAAATTTATCAACAACTTCTCTTGCTATAGCCTCCTCATCACTAATGTCAGGTGCCTCAAATTCTCTTCTTTAGTCCTGCTAAATATCAATCTATCATCCAGATACACAACCACAAACTTGCCAATGAAATCTTTCAGTATTTCATTCATCAACCTCATAAAAGTACTCGGGGCATTCGTTAATCCAAATGGCATGACAAGCCACTCATACAAACCTTCATTTGTCTTAAAGGCTGTTTTCCACTCATCACCATCACCTTCTCTCATACTAATATGGTGATATCCACTTTTCAAATCTATTTTGGAAAAGAAATTTTCTCCACTTAAGCAGTCCATTAAATCATCCATTCTAGGTAAAGGAATGTTGTTGGGAAAAACACCCTACAGACTAGCAAACTAGGGTCAGACTTGCATGCAAATTTTGACCGAATAGAAACTACTTTTTTACCTACAACCCAAAATTTAAACCCCTTTTTCACAGTAAATGCATGGAAAAGGACCACCAACCTTATTACCGGCGTTCGACGTAGATCCTCCGTTGCTCTTCGATTACTTGCTTGCGCTGCTCCTTCCACAGATGTCCTGCATTCAAGACAAACAACAACTATGCATGCATGCTACTTCTATACTCAAGGGTTAGAAATCAAGCATAAATTAATCAAACCATAGACAATTCATGCATTGGGATAGGAAAAGTATTATTTTTATTATTGAAAGTGAATCAAGTTACAAAAAAGTTGAGACCGACCACCGCTCCTTGAACCTGATCCTGGGCTCCTCTTCTTCTGTCCTTCAACTGCTTTGCGTTAAAGCTCCTTTGGCATGAGGAAAGGCTAAAGGGTTGGGACAATGGATTACGTAAATGGGCAGAGTTTCTTCGCTATATTTTTTCCTCCTCCAAATGGTACTCCTACCCCTTCTTTTATAGGCTAGAAGGAGCTATGGTTTTGGACGAACCCTCGGCCATGCATGGCCGAGAGTTTTAGTTAACTGACCCATAGCTTTTTGTTTCGTCGGTAACTTTCCTTTTTTCATGCTTTGTTAGGTACACCCGAGCTGTTGTGAGTCATCCAGCGTGCACACACATGCAGTAATGGGTTAGGGCGCGTGGGCCTTGACACAAGAGGATTTTCAAAGAGTTGTTCAACAGAGTTTTGG
>SNQJ01S0125322.1:1090-26480 GCA_010110895.2 Picea sitchensis | reverse complement strand
GGAGAGCTTCTTCCTGTGGAATGTGTATGTGTTGTCTTCCCTGTAACCTCAGCCTGAGTCTAGATTCCTTGCCTTGGGGTGGAGCTCGGTCCCAGCTCGGGGGTGACCTACTGTTGAGTTGATGAACAGTGTGGTCTAAGGCTAGGAGGTTCGTGGAAGGCCTGCACTTGGTTGGTGAATGCTACAGCAGATAAAAGATAAGTAATCTGAGTTATGTTTTAACACATTTGACATGGCTATGTTGTTTTGTATCATGTTTTCCGCTGTGTAAATGAATTACTGTTGCATGCTATGGTTTGTTAATGGTAACAGTAACTTATATATATTTTACTCTGTGAATTAAGTGTGCTTAATTCTGGTTAAATGCATTTGTTTTTAAATCCATGTAATGAATGGTAAATTGAGAGGTTTGGGTGAACCTGGGTAGTGAATTGGTACACTACAACCTACCCCCTGTCTCTCAAAAGAACACCCATGTTCCTATCTCTGCATTACCTAAAAAGTGAGAAAGGTTAGCACGGCCCACTGTAACATCAAGTCTGCTTACCTCCTCTATTGTTGCACCTACATTCACACAGAACCCTGCTATTGCTGCAACAGCCGATCAAGCGCTTACTATCATTACCATTGCATTTTCTCATAAAAGAAAATGTCCATTCGAGGGAAAACCTCGGAGAGCCCTTGACCAAATTGGATCAATAGAAAATCAGAGACCTCTAGCTGCTATGACAAAGAATTGTATAGAGGTACGAATACCATGTTTTACTTTATGCACAAAACTTCAGGAAACTATTCTCTCCTTTCAGAATGAATGTAGTCAAATCGCAGCAGAATCATCGGCTCTGCTTGATGATTCTGCACATCACACGTCCATTGATGATGTACAGATCATCGCAGACCCTAGTATACCATAAAATACTCCTTGTGTGGTTGTGGAAGAATGTCACGTTCCTCCTTCAACAACGAAGAAGAAAGCCCCTGCTTTTCTTTCTATTTTACCCAGGAGAAGAACCAAGTCCACCAAGTCTGTAGAAAATGAAATTGGATTGAAAGATGTGGAACAGGATATTCCTATTCTTCATCCACTATCCTCTATGGTTGATGCAGGGATGGTTCCACATGAACCAACTGTCCATGTCGAGACTGTTTCACAAGAACCAATCCTGACAAACACAGTTGTTACACAAGAACCAACTGTCCAGGTCAATACTATTACACCAGAACCAGTTGCTCCATAGAGGATTGTCCCACCATAGCTAGTAATACAAGAACCAACTGTCCATGTCAAGACTCTTCCACAAGAACCAATCCTGATAGACACAACTGTTACATAAGAACTAGCTACACAGCATGCTGAGGATGTGCCACTTGCCCAATTGTTTGCCCAAGTAGAGAGAAAGATCAAGAATACAGAAAATTCCAGAATCGTTGCACTAATAACAGAGAATGATAACCTCAAAGTAGAGTTAAATACCCTGAAACAATATGTGGAGGCTGCTCGACAGAAGAATCCATAAGGGATAACCTTGGACATCCTAGCACTGACAAAAGCTATTATGGATAGAAACAAAGAACTCATGTGCTTTGAGTGAGGAAACATTTACTTTGAGGCAGGATATGAGGTAGTCAAAGTTCCAGTTGCTAAAGGACCAACAACTATCTCAGTCAATACTGAACATGAACTTACTGCTACACAAAAATCAATAAAACAGAGGAGATCTCAACGTCATAAAACAGTTACTGGTATACCAGAAGCTTGCAAACAAGAACCTCTGTTTCCTTCATGAGTTGTTACTCGAGCAACTCAAACTGATTCTATTCTCAAAGATAAAGAAACTCAGACAAATTGTTGACACAACAGATTTTCTTTTGGACACAACATTTTTCAATACCGACACTTAGCAATTTCTCTTAGCAATTTTGCACTAGAGGAGACAATTATCTACTTCAGCTACAAAGTAAGGTTTGAATGTGTTTTGCATTAGGACATGCAATGTCTTCAATTGGGGGGCATGTTAGGACCCATAAATGTCCCTTTTTCACTACATCTTTTGCCCATTCAACCTTCTCATTCCTAAGATAAATGACTATTATAATGAGTATTAAGACCCTTTTTCCCAAGGTATGAACTATTCATCTTGCTTTTATATTTTCATTTACTTAGCATGTTTGATTCGTAACGTTCACATATTTTACCCATGAAATGATTTAACTAATGATCAAAATGCTTAGAATAGCCCACTTTGAGAAACTTGTTGTTGTTACAGCTATGCCACCAATCTTGGAAGTTGTTACATGACTGATGCAATGGATGCCACCAATCCTGGAAGCTGTTACATGACTATTGCAACAGAAGCCCATCAATCCTGGAAGCTATTACAACAGACGCCACCAGTCCTGTTGTTTTACGACTGCTGCAACACTTGTTGATTAGATATGCTGGCTCACGATGTTGATCAAGGAGAGTTCTAGATTTTTTATTAATGATATCAAATGAACAACTTGAGAATTGGGTATTCTCAAGACTGTTCTGTTTATGTTCTACTGAATGAATCTGTCTTTAAATAGCAGAGATTGTGTAATGAAAAGGAGTTTTTTTTACTAGAGAAAGAAAAGTAATGCTTATTGTACACAGACATTTTTGGCAATTGATAGAAAGAGTGGATTGAATTCCTTTAGCAGATTGTAACCTATTTCTTTGAGCGGATTCAGTGAGAAGGAAAGGGCCCACCTTCCTCACCGATTCCCCTCTGTTTTGAATTCTAGATTAGTTGTTTTAAATACAAATGATTTAACTGTTAGACATTTCTAGAATACAACTATTGTTACAGTTTAGTTCCTTCTTGTTAGATGCGCATAAACTTGTCTCAAGAGAATTAGAAGTCAATTGTTGAACATTGTTGGAGAACTGCTTTCCCTTTTTATGCATTAGGTTAAAATCTTGTTTCTGAGAAATAAAAGTGTGAACTATCTTCTTGCAATAAGTAGATTTCCTTTCTGCAAATAGTATAGAGCTTCTTTCTGCAAAAGTAAATTAGAAAGTTGGATTAGAGTAGGCAATCCAGGGTTCTTATACATTCATCAATTTAGATTGCAATTATGATTTCAAATCTGTAGAACTCCAGTTGTATCAGCACAACTGTGTTAGTGATAATGTTTTTTTTTTTTTTTAAACTTCCCTACTACAATTAGATTAGATATGCTTTCATAATCTAACATAGACTGTGCACAATTATCTTTAAATAAAAAAATTCCTTGGGTTGACAATTTATATTGAGCACTTTGATTTTCTATTCAATTAGGCAAGTAAAGTTCCCAACAGACCTTAGATCTGCTGGAACAACAACAAAAATTAAAAAAAATCCAGTAGGTGGACAATGACCTCAATGCCCTATACGAAGATCAAACTGTGGCTAAGAATGAATTACAAGATTTTCGGCCTATAGTCTAGATAGAATATCTACATATGCATCCATGGATTCCATAGCTGACTCAAAATGTAACTCTTTAGTTGCATCCAATCCAAAAGGATGCATCACAGATGCCACTCAATAGTTTCTTTCTAAATCTTCACTACTTGCCAGAAAGTGGCATGACAAAGTGGAAAACTTTCAAGAAGTTGGGAAGAGAGAAATAGAAATTGTACCTAAGTTGGGCCCTTCGTTTGAAGAAGATAAAGAAAAAACAGTCCAAGTTGGAAGTAAAAGAAATTCATAACCAGAAGGAAAGAGAGAACAACAAGCCAATCCAGAGACCACGGAAGAGTCAAAGAATTGACTCGGGACGAGTCAAGGATTGTGGTCAGAGCCTATTGGAACCTTCATTTTGATGGATAGAATTTGTGCACGTCATATTATAGCTTCATTTTGAAGAACATAAGTTGTGCAAGCTACTGAGAGTTGGACAACAGACTAAAGAAAGAAACAGAAAGTAGTTGCAAGTACATCGCAACATCATTTTTTAGGAAAGAGGTTGAAACAAGATCAAGAAGAAGAGAGAACTCCCAGGTTCTCAACCAACAAACCTAAATATTAGGTTATATATGATACTGATATGATTGTAAAAGGTTGTTATAGTTCTTGTTGTTGTTGTTAAGCTTGAGTGTTGAGCTGGGATTAGTATTTTTGTTGATTAATGTTGAGCTAGAGAGTTATTATTGTTGTGACAAGAGTCATTTTTTTAATGATATATATTGTTAGCATAACCAAGTTTAGATATTTGAGTAAGAACCAGACGATCAATGTATCAGAGTTATGTATCAATATAGATATAAAGGAGCAAGAGATTGTAACATTGTCTCATGTCTGATGAGGAGAATCCTTTGAGCTGTGAGAAGAACCTGATATGGTAATATAATTGGAGGCCCAAATTTTGGATATATCTTTTGTATTTAGTCTTCTGAATGTATTGAATTTTTCTATGTACTATATTTTATGCATGATATACTTCAATTGTTCCTTATGAATGGTGACACAACTCTATTCTCTTTATTCTTATTTAGGATATGTTTAGAACTATTACATGGTTAATCTATCTTAGGTAAGGTTAACATGAATCTTGATAATTTGGAGGTTTGTCTAATTATTCTCCTTACCCTTCCTTATATTTCTTGTCTCGGTTGCGCTTCGGGTGAGACTTCTTCCCTTCTAGGAATATTAAAATGTCAACGCTCTAGACTACTTCAGTACCTTTTGTTAGTAACTTAAGAAGGACCCTAGTCTAATCACTTTTATGCCAACAACAATAAAATTATTGTTTAATAAATGAACAGTCCTGAAATTATCTTGAATGTAGGTGGAAAAGATATCCATTACTAACATAGTAATCCCCTTATTTAATGCACCATCCATTCGTTGTCCACTAAGTATAATCAACATTTTTCTTATAACTATACCATAATTCAAACCATGTCAGTTAATTTCCAAATGGCCAACTATGCTATACATAAAAATTACTATAATGTTGGCATATGGTTCAACGTCCAAAGCAGTAGTACTACATGTGGGCAAGAAAGAAAATGCACCAGTTATCAAAATGGACATGCTTGGACCATGAGCCAATGAGTAAAAATGAGTAGAGGTTATAACTAACCAAAGGTAGATTCTCTAGAGTGCTCTATTACTAGATTTAGATCTTGGTATATTGAGGTGTTACCCCAAGTGCTCAAGGTGGATTAGGGTTAGGTTTTAGCACATCAACTAACAAATGAAAAGTATAATGGTTTCTCTAGGAGGTAGCACTGCACTTCGATAATGAAGAGTGGGAATATGGGGGCCCTGCTCTATATATAGCTCACACTTAGATGATTGGACAACAATATGAACCTGCATGGGATTTGTCCATGCTAGGGTTCACACTCAGACCATGTGAAACAAAGAAGAGGAGTGGGGAAGCTCTTGTACAATAGGGTTTGAGTGTAGATAAATTTGAGCAGCAAGGGAACATTGAATAGTTCACCCAACTACTACAGTGAGGTCACATGTAGTGTAGATAGAAAATACACAAGGGATGGTGCGCCTAGATGGTGGAGTGGAGTCGTGTGCAATTTATGAAGTGGACTTAATTCATGGAAGAAAGTAAATAAGACATGGGAAGGATATATTCATGAAAAATGTTCCCAATAATGAGTTAAATTCCCAACAAGATGAAAAACGTCTCAACAAACAATCTAAATTCCCAGCAAGATGAAAAACACCTCAACAAACAATCTAATTGCCCAACAAGATGGATATTCCAAAACAAATAATGAATTTTTCACGGGAATGACATTTCATACATCATTTCATCATCTAGACAATGAGAATATGCCCCAGAGAGAGAGAGAGAGAGTCCCAGGAGAGAGAAATATGTTTAAGCAAGATCTCCAATAGCTCTGGAAAGTTGACCATGGATCTTCCCTTTTCTAGTCCAATGGACATTGGATATTAGTTAATGGCTTCAATGGGTAAGAACCATTTAAACAATAATCTTTTGTGAGAACCTCTAACATAGTGCAATAAAATAATATGAAACAAATAAATCTTCCTCCAGTCAAATAAGGTACATAAAAACCATTAGAGTTAATTAGAAAGCTTAAAATAAACACAATATAAAATGTAACCACATCACATATAGGAAACACACATTAAGGCATGAATTTGTTTTTACTGTGGAACCCAATTGGGAAAACTAGTCGAATGGTGCTCAATATTCTTATTTATGCAAGTCTGCAAGTTTTTACAATTCTCTCCTCCTTTGTGGCCAAAATCCCTTTGTGTATGAGAGAGAGTGGAGAAATAGGGAGAGCTAGTGGGTAAGGACGGAAGGATAATAGCCATGGATCTTCACATACCATTCATTAACATTCTCTTTTATCCATTTCCTTGGCATTTTAATTATTTTTATTTAAATTTTCTCTTACATAATTGTTTAGCTTATTCCACATAAACTTGCATTGTTTTACGTGGCTTAGATAATGAATTCACATCACCAATATGTGTTCCAGGTATATATTCTTATCCAATCTTTAGTCCATAGCCATTTCGGATCAAGTGAGCACCCATGATTGACTGGTGTTGAGGGCTCCTATGTCCCTTTAACTCAACAGTAGGAACCAAACCCACCACCAAGGTCCAATTAGAATCTATAGCGTTTGATAGCAGAATGGTTCTCAAGATCTTGCAATCCGGTCAATTAATCGATGGGCTTTACGTATTGATTTTGTTAGCGACTTTTCTTGTCCTAGGCATAAGAGTATTCGGGGCTGTCAAGTTGTCTGAGATTTAGTGCATGATATAGCTCCCATATTTCAATACAAGTCTGGGTCATCCGATCTAGTTGGAACAGATGGCAGCCAGTCGGCGTATCGGGGATCAGTGTTTCGGGAGACAAGGAGCCTCCCACTTATTGCAGTTGAAATCTCCGATCGGTGAAATGCTGATAAGAACCCTTTAAAGCCGAGCCCACGGTCCTAGGGCCAGGTCACGTTAAGAGAGCCCGGGAATGGAGGTAGCCCCCTTTTAATGACAAAATCCATCTCGGTCGTTCATCTGAAGGACACGCGGCGCAAGATCTGAGCCACAGGTGGGGCCTTTCGAGATTTTCATAGTGAAAGCGTCGAAGTCATCTCAGCCATCCATCCATTGATGAAACTCGAGCACCTTGGACTTAAAGGGGGCATGGATCTGGGAGGCTAGGATCTGTGCGCTCAGATATACGGTCAGGAGCGGATTCCTGAGACCCCCCGCCATTCTACCTTTAAGCAGAGGGGGGGGGGGGGGGGTCCGGAATCGAGTGCGCAACTCTTAAAAGGTCAGGATCTGGACGCCTAAATCAGCGGCTGAGGCTTCATTCTAGACCCCCCTTACCTTTCTGCCTTTAATCGAGGGGGGGGGTCTGGAATCAAACACGCAACTCTTCAAAGGTCAGGATCGAAGCACCTAGATCAACGATGCTCAGGCCTTTCCGACCCCCCTTTTACATCTTGTCTTTAATGAAAGAGGGGGGGTCCAGAATGGTGTGTTATTATTGTGGGGTCCCTCGCAGCAGTCCAATGAAGTAGCATCCAAAGAAAGACAGTTCGAATGATCCAGGTGGCACCATTAGGATACCTCCACGTCCCAGAAGGCAGAGTTGACCGAGGCTGTCCCCGATCCGAAAAAGCAGTTATTGCGGCAGTTGTTGGTGGTTGAACATCAACTCTGCCATAAAAGGAAGGTCCGGCAAAGGACTAATTCACGTTGACTCACCTGCAGAAGGACAATCCGAAATCTGATGGCGTCTGCCATAGGCACACGATCATCCCAAGTCTGCATGGGCAGGCTGTCAGAAGCCATGCAGACGCAATTCTTTAATGCAGCGTCTTGTTTCTGTTGTTGTTGTGGTTTTTTAGTATATGTAGGCATTTTCGCCATTTTTGTAAGTATCGATGGTAGAGCTAAGTTCCTGATTGTAAAGTTTTAGCACAGACTCTAGTTCTCTAGTTATGGATTGGTATGTAAGATTTCTTGTTTAATGACAGATAGTCTTCTCACTCCGTCTGGTTTTCATCTCATACTGAGAGAGTTCGTGATCGACTGATTCGTGCGAATGATTGCAATTATGTTATGGTAAAGGATTTATCGTTGCATTGTTGTATTCTCCAGTTTCTACATTTGAATGTAAGAAGATCTTGTGTTTATATGTTTTCCCCTACAGTCTGTTAGGAACCTGATGTTAACAAAAGACCTCTTCTTTCCTCTTATACAAGTCTTCCCCCTACTCACCCTTACTACAACTCACTGTCTGAAGTTATCTAAGACCTCACATGCCCATGCATGCCTGGCCTAGTTTTGGAGTTAGAACCACATCGTTTTGAGTTAACTTCCAGTTGATCACCCCATTAAACAAATCGTGACATAAACTGATGGGCGTCGGGCTCTGCTCCTACTGCAATCCAGGGGTGACTTCCAATGCTAACATTTCTGGTGTCGTTGTTGGGGATGAAGTTGAAGATTTTCCCTAGGCAGAATGACATTGAGCCTCTGATTCTAAAGGTGCATCAAACATCAGAGCCCTTCAATATTGCTACTGTGCACCTGGAGACTCCACTGTGGCAACTCCAAGGTTTCCACATCACTGTTTCAGCTGTGGCTACTGTTAGCACACCTGAAAGATGACCCTAAGGAGCTTTCTCGAGAAGGTTTCAACAGCTGCTTTCTCAGCCTGAGAAGCTTCCTGGGGTAACAACAACGTTAGGATCTGGCCTTTGATGGTGAACAAGGAACATACACATTCAAAGCTGCACATATTTCACCTGGAGACTCCATGATTCAAGGATCGATTGGCGACTCCACTGGTTCGATATGGAGAAAATCCTTGCTCGCAGGTTTGCTCCTTTTAATTTTTTTGCTATTCCTGGTTTTCCTAATGTTGTCCCCTCTCCGGATGAATGGGGCAATTATTTGCCCATATTTGGAAAATGTGAAGAGGATGACCCTGCTCAGCACCTCAGTGAGTTTCATGAACTCATGCGTCAGTGGGAGATACATCATGAGGATGTATTACTGAAGATGTTCATGTTCTCGTTAGTACGGGATGCGCGTAAATGGTATCATTCTTTACCCCCTGCTAGAATTTCTTCACTCAATGGATTCCATGTAGCTTTCACTGCCTATTGTCAGAATTTGTATCCCTCTGAGTCAATTTGTCATAATTGTTGTGGGGGATACCACAACTATATGCGAGATGAAACTGTTTCAGACATAGGCTGTGAAGATGGTCTTGATGACCTGGATCAGAAATCAATACTTTCTCCTCCCCATTCGTCTGCATTAGAGGTGGGTTATGAAAGCGATGAATATCCCAGGGGGGAAGAGGATTCCCTAAGTGAGCTGATGGAGCAGGTGAAATATCTCTCTGCCTAATTAGAAGGGTTGAAATATGAAGACTGTGCAGAGGATTTTTCAACCTGGGAGGAAGAAGATGACCTGAGTGAACTAGTGGAGCAGGCGATATTCCCCACTCCCCAATGTGCAAAATTGGAATCTGAAGGCAACAAAAAGGATTTTCTAGTCTTCGAGGCGAATGATCTAAGCATCTCTTTTGAAGAGATTATTGAAGATTTTTTGGATGCGTTAGCATCTGCCCCCGATGAGCCTGTTGTCTCAGATTTAAACAAGGAAGCCATTGTGGAAGAGGATCGTTCTTTCTTCCTTCATGAGATTTCCCATGATGTATTTACATTTGGGATTGAAGAGAAGGATCAGGAGACCATTCCCTTTTTACAAGATGGGGGAGTGCACGGAAAAGAGGAGGAAGAACCAGAGGAACAACTGAGCGCGCATTTCATGTTCTATCCGGAACCAATAAACGAACAGCCACTGCCTAAGATCAGTGAGCCTGCGTCAGTTGTCCTCCTACCTATGATTATGAGAGATATTCAGCCGCAGGTAGACAACTTTGTAGCACAGGCAGCTGTTTGTCGCCCATTTTCTGAAATTTTCCACTCATTCTGTGATCCTGTCAGCGAGTACATGGAGTGGCATTTCCCCTATGCCTTGGAGCCGCCCTATTTCATATCAACTTTAGCCAGTAAGGAGAAGTTGAAGAGTGTAGTTGTTTTGCTATCATGGTTACACCATCTGCTGGTGATCATCGACAAAAAGAAAGAGCTTCCCTTCAAGAAGTTGCTTGAATGGCTATGGTGGAAATCTGCTTTCACCTAGCCCCATGTAAAGTGTTTTATTACTTTAGGATTGTATATAAATAAGATCCTTGGAGCATGTATCTTTATTTTGTTGCTTTTATTTTTTCGGCCTGTATTTTTTAGCAGCGGGATGTTTTGAGCCTGACTCCATAGCCCAACAACAAGGCACTTAAGCTACGGAATGAGTTCTTAGAGCATCGCAGGGACGACTCTATCCCCCATGGAGCCTAATGTTAGTGACTTTTCTTGTCCTAGGCACAAGAGTATTCGGGGTTGTCAAGTTTTCTGAGATTTAGCGCATGATATAGCTCCCATATTTCAAGATAAGTCTGGGTCGTCCGATCCAATTGGGACAGATGGAAGCCAGTCGGCGTATCGGGGATCGATGTTTCGGGAGACAAGGAGCCTCCCACTTATTGCAGTTGAAATCACCGATCGACGAAATGTTGATAAGCGCCCTTTAAATCCAAGCCCACGGTCCTAGCACGAGGTCACGTTAAGTGAGCCCGAGAATGGAGGTAGCCCCCTTGCAATGACAAAAGCCATCTCGGTCGTTCATCTGAAGGACACGCGGCGCAAGATCTGAGCCATAGGTGGGGCCTTTCGGGATTTTCATAGCGAAAGCGCCTTGGACTTAAAGGGGGCATGGATCTGGGCAGCTAGGATCTGCGCGCTCAAGTCTACGCGCTCAGATCTACGGTCAGAAGCGGATTCCAGAGGCCCCTCACCATTCTACCTTTAAGCGGAGGGGGAGGCTACAGAATCGAGTGCGCAACTCTTAAAAGATCAGGATCTAGATGCCTAAGTCAACAGCTGAGGCTTCATTCCGGACCCCCCTTTCCTTTCTGCCTTTAATCTCAGGGGGGGGGGTCCGGAATCAAACACGCAACTCTTCAAAGGTCAGGATCGGAGAACCTAGATCAACGATGCTCAGGCCTTTCCGGCCCCCCTTTGCCATCCTGTCTTTAATGAAAGAGGGGGGGTCCAGAATGGTGTTTTATTATTGTGGGGTCCCTCGCAGCAGTCCAGCGAAGTAGCGTCCAAAGAAAGATCGTTCGGCTGATCCAGGTGGCACCATTAGGAGACCTCCATGTCCCAGAAGGTAGAGTTGACCATGGTTGTCCCCGATCCCAAAAAGTAGTTATTGCGGCAGTTGCTGGTGGTTGAACATCAACTCCGCCATAAAAGGAAGGTCTAGCAAAGGACTAATTCACGTCGACTCACCTTCAGAAGGACAATCCAAAATTTGATGGCGTCTGCCATAGGCACACGATCATCCCGAGTTTGCATGGGCAGGCTGTCATAAGCCATGCAGACGCAATTCTTTAATGCAACGTCTTGTTTCTGTTGTTGTTGTGGTTTTTGAGTATATGTAGGCTTTTTCGCCATTTTTGTAAGTATCGATGGTAGAGCTAAGCTCCCGATTGTAAAGTTTTAGCACAGACTCTAGTTCTCTGGTTATGGATTGGTATGTAAGATTTCTTGTTTAATGACAAACAATCTTCTCACTCCATCTGGTTTTCCTCTCATACTGAGAGAGTTCGTGATCGACGGATTCGTGCGAATGATTGCAATTATGTTATGGTAAAGGATTTATCGTTGCATTGTTGTATTCTCCAGTTTTTTCATTTGAATGTAAGAAGATCTTGCGTTTAGATGTTTTCCCCCACAGTCTGTTAGGAACCTAATGTTAACAACAGACCTCTGCTTTCCTCTTATACAAGTCTTCCCCCTACTCACCCTTACTACAACTCACTGTCCTAAGTTATCTAAGACCTCACTTGCCCATGCATGCCTGGCCTAGTTTCGGAGTTAGAACCACATCATTTTGAGTTAACTTCCATTTGATCACCCCATTAAACAAATCGTGACATAAACTGATGGGCATCGGGCTCTGCTCCTGCTACAATCCAGGGGTGACTTACGACGCTAATAGATTTATAGGATATCTTCTCGCGAAAAATACTCCTTCAGTTTGAACATTCTCTTTTTTGTATTTTCTCTTATAGGTAGGTATGATACAAGATATGTGCTGGTATAAACCATCTGAGTAATAAAGGGGAAAATATTAACTACTGAAGAAGGATGAGCTCAGGATAACCCTCGTGCTCAAGCATGTAGACAATGATTCTTACACCTACGAAAAGACTAGTACTGATACATGAACTTGTTGGTTTTTCAATTATTGACTGAGATACAATTATCGGAAGAGAACATACATGCAATAAAATGATGGCAAGAAAAATAGTTTCCTTAGCTCTAATCACTAATCACACATTAACACAATGATTTGTTTTAATCATTAGAGACAAGAATTATAAAAATATTGAATCAAATAACTTATCAACAGATTCATAAACTCTTACTCATTACAACATCCATTCATGTGATAAAGTCAGAAGTAATTCCTCCTTATGATCCAATCACACATGGCTTTGATGAAAAACATAAACTTGTCTCTGGTCCTAAACATGACTTCTCAATTAAGGTAGTTCTGGAATAGTTCTTTAAAATTCCAAAATGAGGGTGTTTGCAAAAACCATTGACTTCTTCTAACAAGTCGATCCTCTTTTTATAACAAATTATTAACTAAAAATAACTATCAAAAGTGAAAGATAAGTAAGACAAAACATCGCCACATGGCGTTTTCATCTCTCAGTCTTCTAAGAATCATCAAATTGGTTCACTTGACTGGATGAATATTCTCATACTCCAACCATTTGACGAAGATTTCCTCACATGTGTTGGCATACGGGAATCTGTGTTGGTCCATCGGGGCCGAAAGGATCTCCTTTATTTCCACTGCCCGTGCTCGATACTTGACTACTTTAAAACTTAATTTTTGTAACATTGTCTAAGCCTTGATTGGGTGATCCATGAATTGTTGTACTTGACCTGGCACCTTGTTCGCAACCTTTTCTATCTCCACAATCCATGATGAGTCTTGTTCTGCATGTAGTTTGACTATGTCATGCAAGTCGACAAAATCCTCGGGTGTGCCGAGTTTTTGGAGACCGATGTCTCTCATTTCCTGATTGATCTTGGTCCAGATCCTTTCAAAATCGACCCATTTCTCTTGGATCTCTTGATGAAGTTCTTGGGCCATCTTCATCCAGTATTCAGCCGACTTCTTTATACGGTTGATTTTGTTGTCCCTTAGTACCCGAATGTCATGCTCTTCGGCGTCTCGAGCCTTTTAAATCGCACTGTTGTAATCAATTATTTCCATCGCTTGGTGGGATTTCTCATACCATATTTCCATGTCCTTGCATGTTTCCAGGGCCATAAGGGTGTATTCTTGGAAATCGACTATCCCTCCAGTGAAAAGGTGTCGCTCACTCGTGAATTTACTATAGGCATCCTCGAATTCGCTTCTCAATAACACCATGGCCTGCGTGGAGTCCTAATAATATTTTTCCAAATGGCACAGAAGCTCGAACTCATTTAGTGTAGTAGTCATCTCCTCTTCATATTTCCTTGCTCTATCCAGGGTGGCATCTATTATTTCCATCCCTACACTGATAAGTTCAGACATCTTGGCATTCTCTGTGCTAATCAATTTTTCATATGTGGTGATGAATATGGAACTATCCAAGGTAAGCCTCCTCTTCTTAGTGGTTCTCTTCATGATGGATTTCCTCTTTCGGTCATAGGCAATGGCTTGTATATCAATGACCTCATCTATGGGTTCATGGATTTGATTCTCTCCCCAAGTAAGAGTGTTTCCCAGGCTCCCGACAATGTATATATGTTCAAGATTAGGTTCTTGAACCTCTTATGTATGTCTCAAAAGCTCGGCCTCTGGTTGTTTCTCATCGGGAGGTAAAGTACTTACTTGATAATCGGCTGTCGAGATGTCAATTTCCTATTGTGGAAATTTTCCTTCTTTTTCGCCCTATCCAAGCTCATCTTTCGATTTGTCCATTGAATTTCCTGGTTTATCGAGTAGCTCAGTATCTAAGACACTTTTGACCTCCTAGTTGCTCTGTGGAAGGCTTTGAATTGGAGCATTGGAACCTAGGGAAGATACTCTCTTGGGTTCCTTTTCCTCTGTAATATGTACCGGTGTCACCAGAGAAACATATGAACTCTCCTCATCATCATAGATAGTTATTAAGTAATGAAAGGGGTTTGGTGCACCAACCCTACCTAGTTTCCTTGATATCTGAGGCTGAGTTGAAATTCCCCTGGGTGATCCAATCTATGGTGGTGAGATTTTAGGATTTTTCATCTCGATGATTCCTTCAAGTTGTATCGGCTCTGAGCCACTTGTCTCTCCTCGTCTTTCAATTGGGTTTTCAGAAGAAACCTCATCATCTCTACGATATCTGGGTCATTCTGCAACTGATAAATGACTCTTTGTGCCTCTCCCATAAAGATCAATCCCCTTTATTGTTCTTCTGGTGTCAAGAACAAACCCCTTCTTTGTGCCTCTATTGTCTCTATCGCTATGTTTTCTTCCCTAGCTCTGAGTGCCCTTTGAGCTTACTGCTCTATTTTTTCCACATGTTCATCCATTATTATGGCCTTGAACCTGGTCATGTTTGGGTTGGCCATCCTCTACACCACCTCATCCCAGTCCTGGGCTATCTCTGTTAATACTTCTTCCTCAAACTTATCGTGAGCATACGACCAACAGGATGACATCTATGGACCATGTTTCAAGACCGGGCCTTTTGGATCGTGCTTGCGAAATCGACCTGTCAGGAACCTAAATTCAAGTTGGCTCAACCCTTCTTGTTTGGCTTGATCAATATCCTTTACCAGATATAGCCCTACATGGAAACCGTAGGGTATGAGGGCTCGTTTCTTGTCTTTGACTAATGTGGCATTGTATCCCTGCATGATGGTATAATAAAACATTTCTCCCACTACGAGCCAATCAGTGACATTAGATGGTAGGAGATGTGGTTCTCTAGTGGCCTCAAACACCCTAATGTAGATTGCACGTTCATCCAAGTACCAATGGCCTACCTTGACTATCGTTTTCCTAGTTGTTGTTGATAGCCTTGGGAATTCCTTCTTAAAAATAATAAAATAAATGAGGGTGACGAATTCATCGCAGATGAGGGCGTAAGATGTCTTATACCTATTTTCCCATAGCACGTTGAAGTAGACGTGGACCGGGAGCTCTGCAACATGGCAGCTCAGATTCAGGTCGATGAAGAAGTTCCTAGCGCACATGACATCGAGAAGGTATGAGGCCATGTAGAAAGTTGGTGTCTCTCCTTCCTTCGACGTTTGAGTCTGTTGCACACAGATGCTTAATTTTTTGGAGATTATTGCTCCCCAGTTGAAGTTGCTCCTGACGATTGCAACTGTGTATTCCAAAGGCATCCATGCTTCTGAAAACTTGGAGCAATCCTTTTCTCCCTATAGCTGACATATGAGATCCTTCAGATAGATGTATGGATCCCTCAGGTTAATCATCCCGTACCATAGATTTCTATGATTGGTGAATTTCTTTTCTTCCCTCCACCATGATTCCATCAACTAGCTGGTGTCATGGAATTCATAGAACGTCACCATGAAGTTCGTGTTGAGCTGCTCCTCTGGGTCCCTGAGCTTGTAGTATTTCTGGACCTCTGTTGGGAGTAAAACTCTAAAGCACCCTCCATTCTCATCATTGATAAAAAAATTATGCCCATTCGTGTGGTGGATGAGCCACTTCATGACCTCTATGTAGGGGAAAATGGGGGTTATGCTCACCACCATGTGTAAATACAATTGTGAGATGTTGGGGAACACCTGGTCATCGAGATCCCTTACATCTATGTCCCTGTGTGGGATATAATCTGGGTATTCTTCTCTCCTAATCATGTTGAATAGATCCCCCCATTATGGGAGAACTACCTTGGATTTAGTACTTTCCTCTATATCGCCAAAGGCCGGAGGATGGATGAAAATTTTCTTTATTTTTTTTTTGATGACAAGATCCGTTGTAGGGGCGTACTCCAATTTCCTCGTGGTCCTTGGAGAAGAATCCTCGCCTATATATGGTTCTTTTAGCTTTGGTGCTCTCGACGAGTGTCAGGTGGTTGGTTTTCTCAATGACATTGTTCCTACAACTTGAGAATAGTTTAGAGACTGTTTAGAAAACCAGAGGAACACATATATTATAACCAATGAATTGACAGACTTGGATACATACCTCTGAAGCTCGTTAAACCTGGTTTTTTTAATAATCACAAGGGTCAGTAAACTCTCTGAGTTGATCATTTTTCTCCTTCAGATGCTATGAAATTCTCTTATGTGTAGAATGAATTTGTTCACAACGGTTCCAGATATTTAAACAGTGAATATCTCACTATGTCACATCAACCATTCAATTCGGGTTATGAGTGAAATTTCAACAAATCTTCCACCAAATATTTAGAGGATTTAGAACTTAAATTCATTGTGGGTTGTCAGCAGAGGCGTGGCTGGTGATGTGGTCTATCATCGATTTGAAAATTTTTGTTTTAATTGGCACATGAGGTAGAAACTAATGCGGGATCGAGTATTAATTAGTTCCTTAAATGTCCAAAATCTGATTGTATCTGATGCTGCAAACGTCCTGTCCTACTGCTCTTTCAGTGGGTGGATCAGGGGTCAGGATTGCGCTATCAACATTTTCGTTGATATCCTGTTGCAAAATCTCCGACGTCGATCGATCTTGCTGTACAGAGTTGACATGGCAAAGCTGACTAGGAGGCATGACTAGGACCTAGGGGACCCAAAATGACTTTGGATAAAAATAGACCATACAATCCTCTTACGTGGTAAAGACGCATGGAATTCAATACTAGTCGCTTCATTCGCTCGTGTCAGTCGGAATCAGGAATTTATTTAAGTCATATGTTTCTAAAACCAAATCCTAGCTTGTCGATGTCGAAAATTGTGAAGGATCAATAATCGACAATAAACCTACCTAAGTTCTCTCGAATTGGCTCCCTCGAAAAAGTCTCGTTGCCGAAAACACATCGGGGATTGGTGATCGTGGATAGCTTTATTGTGGTCAAAATTTTTGTTGTGATCCTTCTAGATTTTCCTCGATCTCAATAAAGTGCATTGGGCATCGGCTATCGACAATTTATTTTTGTCTTTTGTTAATGTTTGTCCTACTCATATTTTACCGATGTCGAAGGGGATCGGTTATCTTTTGAACTTTTATGTGAATAACCTACGTAAAGTGAAACCGAATTTTGTCTATGCCGATGGGGATCGAAGATTGACGACTGTTGTTTTCGTGTGGTTCCTTTACTTTATTCAATTCTTTCTAACACTGAACCTGAGCGTGTTAGGTGTAGGGTTTAGTTGTTGATTCTTAATTCAGGTGTTAAGGTTTTTTAGACATGAGGTTTTATAAAAAAAAACCTAAATAGGTGATAAGAGTCATGAAAATAGTCAAAGATAAGACATTTCCCAAAATTAAGTCGAGTCAGATAGTTCAAAAGACTAAGTGGTACCCAAAAAGTGAGAAACTTTGATAAGGCTTTTTAGGGTGTGTTGAGTTCTCAACAAATGGCGACTTAATAGGCGAAAGCATAATCTTTGTTCCTACCTTGGGCTCAGATGATGCAAAAGTTGATTAAGAACTTAACTGGTTTTTATTAGAGCCTCTTCTATCCTCATGTTTGAAATTCCCTAGTTGGTGAATCTGGGCTTGCCTGTGGGGTTTCAACATTTATTCCACCTTCGTTTCCTGTAACCATGACCCATTCCCTCTTTTGACAAGAGTCGAGTAAAGAATTCATTGGTGCCATGCCTTTTATTTATCATCATTCACTTGCTACAATGTTGCTCCACTACCAACGAGCGTCTATAGCCCCGACAGAGTCACCCCGACGTCATAGACCTTCCTTCACTTCCAGCGAGTGTCCATAGCCCCGACAAAGTTATCTGCATACCCTCTCCTACTTTTCACTCATTTGATATAATTGATTTTATTTTGGCAGAATTCCCTGAGCGAGTGGTAGAGGACGACATATGTTATTTGCAAAATGAGATGGTTAAGGTGAATTTTTTCTAACTCTGTCTTGAGGTACATGTAGTCCTTCCCAGCTAACCATCTTTCCCTTTATGTTTTACCGAACCACTACGCGAAAAATTCATCACTTTTCCAAGGTTGTTTATTTTCATAGGTTAGATACATAACTCCTTCAAAACAACGACAATTCGCCCAACGCTTCTTGTGTTATATGTGAGCACGAGTCAGAAAAAAAGTTCAACATATCGCATGAACTAAGGTCAACCAATGCCTTTGTAAAAACAAAATCCAAAAGTCAAAAATTACTATAACAAGAAAAACAAAAAATGAATAACTCTGCAATGAGCCTACCTAAAAACAAAGTATCATGAAAACACACTCATTTTTTTTAACAGAAATATTGTTTTAGGGCTTGGCCATTCACTGAGAGGGCATTAGGTTCCCCCCTCATATTTTGGAAATGATACGTGACTACCCCAATTTTCTTGGCTACCTGAAAAGGTCTAAGCCATAGATTATGAAACTTCGAATATTTTCCCTTCATCTCATTCGCTCTGTCCCATTTCAGGACTAAGTCTCCTACTTCAAAATTCTTCTCTTTGGCCTTATGCTTATCAAACCATCTTTTAACTATCTGTTGATGAGTAATGAACTTTGATTTTTCTTTCTCCCTTTCTTCTTCCTGCATGAGGAGGGTATCAATTCTTTGTTGAATGAACTATGAGGGTTGTCCTCTCGAATCCTGAGCAAGTTGCAGAGATGGAAGATATAGCTCATTCAGGAGAATGGATTCATGCCTGTATACCAGAAAGTATGGGTAATTCCCTATATATTCCTTGGTTGTTACTCTATTATCCCATAAGGCATTATGAAGTGAATTGTGCCAATTCCTCTGGTTTTTTGCAACTATTTTCTTTAATATCCTCACTAGGTTCTTATTGGTTGATTCTTCCACTCCATTCCCCTGTGGATATTAGTTCGCATAGTATCTGATTATGATTCCTTTGTCTAAAGAAAACTTTGTTAATAGGGTGGAAGAAAAGTAAGTGACATTATAAAAAACAAGGAAGAAAGGCATACCAAACCTTGTGATCAGTTGTTGTTCTATGAATTGGATCACCACCTTTTCATTCACATGAGTGAGAGGGACGACCTCTTCCCACTTCGTGAAATAGTCTGTGGAAATCAGTATGTATCTATGTTTTTCTGAAAAACTTGGTGTAATTTCTCCAATGATATCCAACCCCCATTGATCGAATGGCCTAGAGACAACCACAGGTTGGAGTTGGAAAACTGCTCTCTTTTCCCTCCCCTCACTTGTTTGACAAGTTTTATAGTTTCTAGCGTATGTGTGAGCATCCCTGAACAGAATAGGCCAATAATAACCAGCTCTCAGTATCTTGTGAGCGGTGGTGTTCCCTACGAAATTTCCACTTGCAGGACCATCATGGAGCTCCTTCATAACCTCGTCTACATATTCACTTTTGAGACATCTTAAAAGCACCCCATCATAATTAACATGGAATAGCACCGAATTTATGAGGCGATATTGTGTTGATTTTAACCTAAGAACTCTCCTTTACCTAGGGTTTAGGTTTTCTGGGAAAGTCCCATGATGCAGAAGATGATTTAGTTTCTCATACCAAGACTCCTTCCCTAGGGAGATGTGTGAAGCTTCACCACACCATAATGCCAATTCATTCTCCCATCTAGGGTCTTCATTTACTTGGTCCTGGGATTCAACTGTCGATTTACATAATCCTTGTCCCTTATCCAGTTTAGTAGGTTTAATATCGAGATCAAATTCTTGGACCACTTCCTTCCAGTTCCCTCTTCTTTCCCCCATCTCCTGCTGAGTGAATAGGGATCAGACTATGGGATGAGGTACAATGACTTTGGTATGGTTCTTTAGGATGTAAGATCTAAAGTGTTTCATTGCATTGTAAAATGCATAATCCTGCTTGTCTATAGAAGGGTAATTTAGTTCATCCCTGTGGATATTAGGGCTCATAAATGAGACTGGGGCCTCACTGTTGTCATCATCCTTCTGAGTCAATACTGCAGCTAACAATTTTTTGGAGGAAAAAGTGTAGAGGAAAAAATATTTTCTAAATTCAGGACTTCGTAACACTGAAGCCTGAGATATTGCAGTCTTAATATTGCTGAAAGAAATTTTTAATTCATCATCCCACTTAAATTCAACATCTTTGCAGATCATTTTTTGTAGGGGTTTTATAGTTTCAGCGAAATAGGGGATGGACTTTCTCACAAAATTGATTTTCCCAAAGAAGGATTGCATATCCTTTTTGTTGTGGCGTAATGGAAGTTGAGCTATGGCCCTAATCCATTCTAGGTCTATGTGAATTCCTTCTTAAGATATAATATGACCTAGTAGTTTCCCTTCCTTGACACCAAATATAGTTTTCTTAGGGTTTAAGGATATACCGTATTTCCTACACCTTTCAAAAATATGGGTTAAGTGTTGGATGTGATATTCTCTGTTCTTTGAATACATAGTCACGTCGTCCAAATATATTACTACACATTTGTTGATAAGTCCCCAGAACACTACATCCATGGCCCTTTGGAAAGTTTCCCCTAAATTGATTAACCCAAAGGTCATGCGTTTATAAGAAAATTTTCCCCACTTGGTTCAAAAGGTAGTTTTCAAACGTTCTTCCTCTAAAACTAGAACTTGGTTATAACCTGAAAAAATCGTCCAGCAGGGGGAAAATCTCAGGACCAAACACAGTCTGCAAGAGTTTCTCCATCGGTGGGACTGGGTAGTTGTCCTTTTCTGATGCTTTCTTGAGGTTTCTGAAATCTACACAGACAGATTTCCCCAAAAATTTTCCTAACAGGAACGAAATTTGCTACCCAAGCAAAGTGTCTAACCTAAAAGATGATTTTAGCATCTAGTAATTTTTTTAACTCCTGACACATTAGATGTTCCAAATATGGGTGATACTTCTGGAGATTTTGTTGGAAGGGTTTTACTATGGGTTTTAACGAGATTGTGTTTTGAATGATATGAGTATCGTAAGTTTTCAAATCTCGGTAGGACCATGAAAAAACATCTTAATATTTTCTGAAAAGTTTGAGATATGCCTTCCTTTCTTCTTAAGAAATTGTCTTGTTGAGATTTGTATACTTAGGGTTCTATGGGGTTCCTAGATTAATGGCTTCGTACATGGGACAGGAACTCCATGTCTTTGTGTTTTTTGACCCTTTAAATCTTTCCCTTAGGTCAAAAATGTTTTCTAAATTGGCTACCCCTTTCGGTATCATGTGAAACCTTGGTTTTTCAATCGATTGATCTGTTTCGACGCTTTGTGCACGGGGATCAGTTTCTACTATTTTTTCTTGAAATATTTCATCGCCGATAGCCAGATATTTAAAATTTTCCTCATTGGTTAAATTTTTTATGATATGTTCATCTCCTTCAAAGACCTTCCAATTAGAAATATTGTTGGGCACCGACAATTTGTAGAGTAGCTCCACAGTGAACCAGGAGGCTTCATAGTCTTCTAGAGGGGATAGCCTTGAGGCAATAGTGGTCAAGGAATCAATGAGTGCGTTCTTTGTTCTGGGGATCATTGTAATGTTGAAGGCTTCAAAATTTTCTATCAGTCTTGAATTTCCTATTGATAATTCCTAAAGTGGGGAGAGTTGCAATGTATAGTGTTCCTTACTTGTCTAACGATGATTTCAGAATCTCTAAAAACCTTTATTTCTTTAACGTTTAAGTCAATGGATTTCTTTAGCCCTTGTACTAGAGCTTCATACTCATTGGTGTTGTTTGTGCATTTCAAATTCTAGTCAGCAGGATAGGAAATTTTGTTTACCTTTCGGAGCAATGAGGATACACCCTACACCTGACCCTTCTTCTGATTTAGATCCATCAAAATATAACATCCAAACTTGTGAGTGAAAACCATAAGTTTCATGTTTCCTACCACTTTCCTCCTTTTCTCCTATCTATTTCATGGTTTTTAACAGAGGTTCCTGACAGAAGAGGGTTTCCTCTTCCGCCATTGACAAATTTTCTTGAATAGCTATTTCAGAGTTTTGAGTAAGCAGGACATCAGATGAGAGGGGAGAGAAATTCCTGAAATTGAAGTCATGGGAATAATTTCCTAGTACGGAGAAATGTGTTGAAGAGGGTTCATTGAGGGTTTCTAGGTCGGTGAAAGTATGTTTTAAATATATTTACCTATCAATATATATCATATTCGTGTGTCCCTTTAATGGAAACCAAAGGTGAGCCCAGTCTCTACAAAAGTATCTGTTTAAATTCTCATACCAATCTCGACTAAGTAGCAATCCATAAGATTTTGGGATATCTACTACAATTATGTCAATCACCTGAACAAATTTTGGGTGTGTTTCCATCCTAATCATGACATCTTTGATCTCTCCCATAACCTTCACCTGGGTTCTGTCTAGTTCTATCACATTTTTATCACTTTTGAGAGGAACTGCATTCAATTTCTTGCATATAGATAATGGCATAACATTAGAGGATTCCCCTGACTCAACCAAACAATTATGGAGGTTTCTATTGAAGACCTCAAATGTCAATAGGAACGGTGGAACAAAAGGCCTTCCTTTTTTATCTTCAGAGCAATCGTTCACAATTGGTTTATTTCTTAGATATGAGAGGGATGGATTTTCTCCTTGGTCAATGCTTGTTGTAGGATTTTCTATTGATTTCAATGCTTGTAACATAAATTCCTTTTGCTAAGGTATTCTAAACATGTCCATGATCGATATATTTTCCTTCAATTTTTTCAAATCTTCTACTATGTTGTAGTCTAGCTTGGGCAATTCTTGGGTGTGGATGTTTATAGGATTTCTTTGGGAGACTAAATATTATTTCGGGTGATTGAATTTTTGTTTTCCTCTCAAAGTGTGGGCCACAGTAAGGTCATTTGAGACCGAGTGGCCCTTACTTTTCATTTTCACAACCAAGACCTCTGTGAGTGGCTCTTGAACCTCAAATAGATCATCGGAAGGAATTGGTAGGTCAGGGTTCCATAACAGCATGATTGTTTCTTCCGGTGGATCAACGTATTCCTGATCAGAAATATTCATAGTTGAGCCACTTGATTGTTCAGTAAGGGAAACCCCATCCTGAAACTGGTTGGCCATCAAATTCATGGAATGCACCCATTGTGGGTAGTCTCTTTCAGAATGTTTCTCTTGGTGATAGGTACAGAAAGAGTCGGATGCTACATTTCCTAGATCAATGTTTAAGTTGGTTGGGGGAGGTTAAATTGTTTTGAACGGTGGATTTCTTTAAAAAAAGGGTTTTCAGGGTCTTTTCCCTGGGTTTCCTTCCCCTACACTTATTTTCATGTCTACAATTTCGTTTGATAACTTCTTTACCATGCGTTGTAGGTATTCTATGTCTCCAGTTCCTTTTTTAGGACCTTGTTATGTTTGTTTCCCTAGGGGTCTGGTCAACAAGAGTCCTCTCCTGGGAGGAGGTTGAACTTTCTTCTTAACTAATGAGACCTAGCCTTCTTTACATCTCTTCATTTGGAATTCTATTGTTTTAGCTTCCTCAAAATTCTTAGCTAGAGTTGTTTTGGTAGCCCTCTTCAAAAACATGGAAATGGAAGATGGGAGAGAATTAGCATATACTTCAATTTGCAACTACTGAGTAGGTTTAGCTTCAGGTTGAAATTTTTTCAGGATAGTGGTGAATATTTGATTGAAGTATTTAACTTTCTCCTTTGAAATCATGGTGGCGGCGATCAATTCATCCATCAAAGCTCCCGTAGTGGTTTATTTTGCAAATTTATCTAAAAAATCCTTTTGAAACTTCATCCAACTAGTTATGGAATCTACAAGCAAGTTAAAATACCACGCGGAGGATTAATTCTCGAAATTATAGGGGAAAATCCCGCATACTAAGTCTTCATGTTGGACATTCATTAGTCTAATAGCTAGTATGAATTTTTTGATATGGTCTTAAGGCAATCCTAAGGTTTCAGGGTAGAATTTATGGATTACCTTTTATAGATGTCGGGGAAGGTTATGTACTCGTCCGGGGATTGCCAGAGCATCTCTAGCCAACCACGGTTGATTATTATGAGGTGGTTTTACCCTTTATTGGTTATGATCATTGTTATATTCCATGTCATCCGACTCCGAAACTGAGCGTTATGAGTCAAACCCTTCCTCATCGAAAAAATCGTCGGGCTCGAAGCAATTACCGACTGGTGTTTAGAGGATTAGATTAAGGGAATGTTTGATTTTGGTGTAGACAAAATCTATCAGGTCTTCTATTGTGTGAAAAAAAACATGGTCGGGGGTATCGACCATTTGTCTAGTTACTGTTTTTATACAAGCAAGTAATAGAGCTAGGAGTAGTGCTCCAATTTGTCAAGGGTAAGCTCTTGTGATTCTTCTGCACTAGTTCAACTCCTCGTGGGGAAGAGCGTAAGGTATCTTAGGGAATAAATGTTCTTCCTCTTGCTGGGGTGATTTACTCATTTTAGGAGTAATCAGTGTGTGTGGGCTGTCTTGAGAATGACTATCCATGCATGTGGGTTGTTTTGAATCTATAGGCTGTGTGAAATATTATATCAAAAATATTGTCAGCCATTCATTCTTCAGGCCCTCCTTCTAGTGCCAATTTTGTTGAGGGTTCCTAAGTCCCTTTAACTCAAATGTATGAACCAAACCTTCCATCAAGGCCCAATTAGAATCTTCAGCGTTTGATAGTGGAATGGTTCTCCAAATCTTGCGATCCAGCCAATTAATCGATGGGATTTACGTAGTGATTTACAGGATATCTTCTCTCGAAAAATCCTCCTTCATTTTGAATGTTCTCTTTTTTGTATTTTATGTTATAGGGGGGTATGTTACAAGATATGTATTGGTATAAAATAGATGAGTAAGAAAGGGGAAAATATTAACTATCGAAGAAGGCTCAGCTCGAGATAACCCTCATGCTCAAACATGGAGACAATGATTCAACTCCTCGTGGGGAAGAGCATAAGGTGTCTCAGGGAATAAATGTTATTCCTCTCACTAGGGTGAGTTACTCATTTCAGGAGTACTCAGTGTGTGTGGGTTTTCTTGAGAATGACTGTTTCAAGATTAATCCGTAAGTGCGGACACGAACCGATCTCCCTAGATCCACCTGGATCTAGAACACAACATGACAGAATAATACACTTTCCCTAGATCTAGCCTATTGAATGAACTAAGAGATAAGGATTATGGACATACCTTATGAACGCTTT
>SNQJ01S0125321.1:2086-22483 GCA_010110895.2 Picea sitchensis | reverse complement strand
CACGCTCACTACCCACAGACCCTCATTCCCCACATGCCTGTTCCACCCCAGGAGTATACACCTTCTCTGTCACCTGGACAGTCCTTCGGCTGCTAACCTCCCTTGCCTTGGGTTACAGCAACAGGCTATACCGGAAGTCTCTAGGCTCTGTGGCAGCTACAAGGTTCCTTCCAGGAGTTTTCTCCTTCCTTTGTACACTCTCTCTCCTAAATAGAATCACTCACATGCCAACAACCTGTTCTTCCAACCTCAATCACTTCTCTCACCTGGAGATAGTGTTGTACAACTGGCCAACAAGACCCCACACAATCTAGCACTACATGGCCACACAACCAACGGGGAAAAATGGACATGGCTTTCCAACCAGTTCAATAATGGTGGATGGTCTCACGGATATGGCTTCGGACAAGGCTCCATGCATAGGCTGGACGCTCAGACAGAGGATGTTTCAGATTTTCAGAATCAACACACAGGGTCAAACACTACACGTCCACCACAGTCAATAGGAATCTAGACACGAACACCCCAGGGCAGCAACAAAAAGGTGCCACAACATAACCAGGCTTATCAGGGACTGGACACTTATGTTTCCTCAATCTGGCAACACAGGATAGACCCACGCTCTATTTCTCAGGGATGCGTGACGAGTTGTCCACGCAGGGGTCAACTCAAACATAACGGTTCACAACCGAAAGGGTGTCCAACCTTCCAGAAGCAAATGTAGACACTGGCCTTTTCGGTTCAAAGTGCATGAGGGTATCTCTTGCAGAGGTCGGACGGGTTCACGCTCTGATGGTTGGGTAGAATCGAGGAGGAATCCTCCAACACGGCGCGTCTCAGCCTTTTATTGCATGCACCAGGGTTGACACTTGTCCCCCATGCGACTGCATGCCTCCTTCAACATGCGTTCCTCCCACCATTTGGAAATCACATGTCCTTCCAAAAGGACTTATGTTAAAACATATAATGCAGATATCTTTTGGAATAATATTAAAATATTATTCCCAAGGCTTAAGCCCCTAGGATTAACACTTAGCCCCTCTTCCCACCTTCCAACCCCTAATCCCTTGCCCACTCTATGGAAGCTTAGTCCCCCATCACTCATTCATCGTGTCAGCCTACACGCGACAGTGTTTATATTTTTATTAATGCTCTGGATGATTACATATATAAAAGCAGGCTCTTGGCCTTCAACACTTGGGCTCCCTGGCCTAATAATCACATAATCCCCCAGCTTATATAAACTTGGCTCACCAACCTACTAAAACATACTTACAATTCATAATGCAAGCTTTACATCAGGGCTCGGCCTCGGGGACATTACACTACATGTTCAAGTATTTTACATTTGAGTATGTAATTGTGCATTGTTGTTTGTTTGAATATGATAGTGTCATGGTATGTTTTTATGGATCCATGGTATGCCTTTTTATCAGTGGACTTGTTGGTGCATATTTATGGCTTTAATGATTTTAGATTTGGCCTACTTGTGGTATATGGTGTTTGTCTTTGTTTTTGCTAATGTGCTTCTGGCGAGTTACTTTGTGTGTGTGTGTGTGTGTAAAATTGTTATAGCTAACGCCTAGATGCGTTGTTAAATGATATTTATTAAAAAATGATTCAAAAGGCTTTGGGTCGGAAGGGACGTGGGGTGATTTCTTTATTGTTGGTTCTTACTCTATATGCAATGTAGCATCCCCAAAACACTGATGAAAAGTCGACGAGTAGCTTATATAACTATTGTATTCATGGAGAGAAACAAAATGTACCTCAAAAACCTCTGCATTTCCTTCTGAGTTGCAATCATGATCTTTTCATATGAATAATTCATGTGGTATGCATCTACTGACAAATTTACAAGTGTAGAGCTAAATGATGGTACCAACTATTCATTTTGAAGATCACGAATGTTCATTTTGAGCCACTCTTACTAAGATGGAGGAGGTTCATTATTAGTAATTCATTTCTTTGCATGGCGATGTTTATGTAATAACCACAAGTCCAAGGGAACATCTCTGAGAGGGTGGTCAAGGATGCATCCATGACACAACTCACAGTATTCAAGTGAATATTGATTCTTGCAGATCTCTATTGTGGTGGCCCTTGAGGTATCTTTGCTTAGACCATCTGTCAAATACCTCTACAATATATGTTTGTTGTGTTATAGATAGGGAATGTGTGAAAATGATGTCATAGTCCCCTTGCATTCACACCTAGAAGTTTCTCAATGAACCCTCAACCTCGCTTGCCTCATTGCAAATATTAGTTGCAATGTTCTCAGATGGGATCAATTGCAAATATCCCCAATGATTAAAATATTGGTAAGCACTATGATTATCACTCTTGGATATTAAAGATGGCATTTTGAATTTCTTATCATTTCCATCCACAAGACTTAATGAAGCCCCATGTAAGTTGGTACAAGGGATGAGCTAATAATAAGCAACAACAAATGTCAATATATCAAAATACATACTTGTTTCATTAATTTTGAGAAGTATGGAAATGCCCTCGGGCACAGAGAAAATGCTCTCCCTTATTCATTATGTCTCACTCCATTCATATTAGCTTCTCTTGTTTTGAATTAGAAGCATCACACAATCTATGCTAGTCGCAACTACTCAACAAGGATACCAATTTGACATGTCAAGAAAACCCATCACAAAGAAACTTGATATTGTATGCAAGGGCTTTCCACCTCGTAGCTTTCTCTTGTTAATTATGGTTGAATAATGTCAATAAACTAATGTTGAATATATTGTATAGATATTTTTCAAGGAAAATTGTGATGTAGTCTACAATCACTAGGTGTGTTGGGTGTGATTTCACTTTCCAAATAACATGTGAATACTATCTTGCTAAAATTAATCTCAAAATATTGAAAAAAAAATAATCAAGGCATCATTTACTCCTATTAGTTCTTTGTATTATTAGTGACTTTATATATAAAACACTTAGTACTCTAGCTTTTTCTTATATGTTAAATAATTTATTTTATGTTTTTTTTTTCTTATTATTTTTAAGAATTTCGTTTTTAAACTTTTGTATTTTTGTATATTTTGATGATGTTTAATGTAAATTAATTTTAATTCCTTATATAAACATTAATACTCAACCACTAAAAGTAAGACTCAATAAGTACTACAAGAACAACAAAGTCTCAAGTAGTATCAAAGTCTCAACGAGCTTATCTTCAATCTTGGACATCATATTAAATAAATAGTAAAGGTAACTATCATAATCCACTCCTGATATTAAAAAAATAATAAAACTAAAAACCTTTAAAACACTGTTTACTTTTAAATTTGCATCTTCTGAAGGTAATAAAACAACTCTAATGACTGCATGAGCAGTCGATATGCATAAGACATAATGGCCACTTCCTTCCACGTGGAAGGAACCAATCTGAAATGACATAGCAGGCTAGGACTGTGAAGGAATTAATATGAAATGACATAGCAGGTAGGGACTGTGTTGAGATTTGTTCCATTGGAGAGAGATAATGTGGTTGTTCATATTATAAATAAAAATGATGATGTATGAAGCTTGCACAAATCAAATATATGCAATCCCCATAATATTTGTTTGCTACATTATCTGGCCTCAAATGTGCTAGTAAGGATGGATTGATTTGAAATCATTTTTTCTGACCAATTCTTGGATATTATAAAAAATTTAGATAACTCGCCAGCTACATGCCTCAATTCAGGTCTACTGCTAGGATTTTCATCCAAACACATCATTGAAGTCGTGAAACATTCTCAACACCATTAACGGGGTAAGAATCCTTGAGACAGGGATCGATCGATGATCTCAGTCTACCCAAATAGTCAGTCCCATAAACAATCGAAGACGAATACTTAAAGAGAGATACCCTCATGTACTCATTATTTGCTTTATCATAAAGTAATTTCATAGGATCCTTCCAGAATAAAATCTCCAGCAACAACACCCCAAAAGAAAACACATCAGTCTTATGAGAAATTACACCATGTGCAACATATTCTGGAGAAAAATACACAGAGAGAAAGAAACACAATACACAAATAAAAATAACAAGAAAAAGAGGCGTAAGCTTTCGAATATCACTTAGAATTTTAGTGCAGGCATCATTCGTAAATAACACAAACCAGATTTCCTCCACTGAAAAAATGCTTCTCCTCCCCTTTGTATGTTACAACGCTGATGGGATTATCATCAGAATTGGAAATGGCCTTGAAAGGCCATAGATTCATATTTCTCTAAAGGGATAGATCAGAGAACTTCCTTCCAATCAACCTACTGCTATCCCAGTTTCCTGTTATAAATTGTTTTTTCAAAATAGGGTCAGGAACAAATGGGAGGTGGTGGATTCCAGTGTTTAAAATTTGAATTTTAAAATCAAACGCAAACCATCCCATCCAATTCATGATTTAGACTTCCTTGCTGAGTCAACTATCCATCGATCACTGATCCATCCGCAAACAACGACGGTGGTCTTAACGGACATCTTCCATCAAAGAACAACGATAGTGGTGACCGTGTCAGAAAAGGGGAGGACGGAAAAATAATGGCCCAAATTCAGGTGGTAGAGGACGCAAACAACGACGGTGGTGTTAACGGACATCGTCCATCAGCGAACAACGACAGTGGTGACTGCGTCCGAAAAAAGGGAGAATGAAAAATGAATTGCCCAAATTCCGGCGGTAGAGGACGCAAACAACAATGATGGTGTTAACAGACATCGTCCATTAGTGAACAAAGACAGTGGTGACCATGTCATAAAAAGGGGAGGATGGAAAACGAATGGCCCGAATTTGGGCGGTAGAGGACATCTAGAAAAGGTGCACTTCATTTACAGGCGGTAGAGGACGCAAATAATGACGTTGGTGTGAACAGACATCGTCCATTAGACAACAATGACATTGGTGATGTTATGCACCTATACCAAAGAACTGAATACAAAATCACGACAATAGATATAGAAGAACAATATGCAAAATCTCATTTATTATTATCAAACCCTTGAGGTAGGGAAACACCATACAATGGAACCTCTCTTGTTCACTTGTCTCTTAGAGGGGGCATCCTCCTATTGAGCTACATCTAAAAATACAATAATTCTCTTCATGTCCCCTTACATTTCTTGAACACCTTTATATAGTGTTACCATCACCTAAGAACATTCTAGAGGAGGAATCTTATAGAAGTAGACCCTTCTAAGAAGTCCTCTTACATTTATTATATCTAACTACTCATTTATTATATCTAACTATCATAGTGGACCTTATTTAATAATATAGTGGACCTAGTCCACCTTACATTGAATGGACTCCACTATTATCATTATGGGCCCTCTTCCCCCCCCCATTACCTCTCTAGCTACCTAACACTCTCCTCAAAAATTGTTCAAAGTATCTCCACATAACTATTGTCGAGTTTTTTCTGCCATAAGTTGAAGGGAGTGTTCTTTTGATCTAGATAATATTTGAAATGAGCACTTGAGAGATAATATATAATCTTCCGAAAATCATGCTTTAATGTGGCTTAATAAGGAAATTCCTCGATCCCTTCACCTATTAATGACAATATTTACGGTACCTACATGATGAGTTATTAGCATTAAACCATACTAAATGAGTCTTCGTAATAGTGTGAAGGTGGCGGGGACGAACGAAAGCAAATAACATTTGACACTTTTGTGAACATGTGAACCCGCGAACCCACCGTTGCAGAAGGTTAATAATTAGCTAAGTGTTGTAATGCGGTCGATCGGACTAATCATAGGAGGGATAAGATACTTAGTTTCTCGAGGAATCGAATGGTCAAAAATGTAGATCGTGGATCGTTCACGTACAAAATGTAGTTCACAAAACAAATTATATGAAATCTTGAAACCCACCAACTCGGAAGCCCGCGACTCGAAAAAACGGTTAAGTATAGAATAATGTGGTGATCGATCAGAATCATGATGTGAGAGTGTGGATGGAGATGAGGATCTGTGAGTCCTCCAACCCGTGAACCCGTTCTTTTGGGAAAATGACCAAGTATAAGAACTAGAAAGGGAGAATAGAAGGGAAAAAAGAGAAGTGAAATTAGGGTAAGTATAGAAGAGGGAAAAGAAAAGGAAAAAAGGAGTTGGGAAAATAGAGAAGGAGAGGGACATTCCGGAAGAAAGAATTGATTTCAATAGTATGTTTAGTGATATTAATCATTACATCTCCAACAAAGTGATTTATGGGTTTACGAAGTCAATAGATATCTTAAATCTCAAAGCATGTTTTGGTGTCCATTTCAATGTGATAGATTCCTAAGGGTTTTATGAGAAAATAAATTATGTTCATAGTATGAAATTATAACCATTATTTATCTTATTAATCTTCCTTAAATGGTCCGGAGGACATATGGGGAACTGAATATTTAATAATTGAATTCACCAATTAAGGTCTAGTTTTATGTGCAAAAATGTAAATAAAGCTTAGTAAGTTACAATTCATAAAAAATAACATTCTTTGAATGGACCACAAAAATAAAACAAGAATATGATTTTAGAATCTTACCTATCCATATATACCTGTACTTTATGCAAAATAAAAAATTCTAGAATGTCACTTGCTTAAAAAAATTGTAATGGTTGCCTTCTTCAATTATTCGTTCATGATTGACTTTTGACATTTTCCATTTTCTAACTTTTGATCTTTTCCTTTATTCAACCTCTATTAACTTTATGCATGATTCACATACCTAATGGTTATATTGACAACTTATGGCATCCCACTGATAGTCTTGAAAGTGAACATGACTATCAGTTTGATGGGTTTCTTGAAAAAATAGTATTTTAATACGATAGATCCTCTTTCATATATAAAACTGTTATCATCAAAATATTCTAATAATTTCATAATTCCTTGTGTGCATCACATCAAATAATATTTAACATTTTGATTTTTGTCTAAATATGCAACCACAATAAATAGATCTCCTACAAAAAACTCATAATGTTCCAACAAGCATTTCTCGTTAGATAAACACACATGCACACAATTGTACTATATATAAATTTTATATATCTCTAGTACATGTAAATATACATTGTTTAAGCATAAAAAATATGTTTCAACAATTGAAACACAAATCACCTTCTCTAACAAGATAAAAAACTATATCGTCATCAATTGGCACTCTAGTTTCACTTGATTCAATCTCCTATAAGCTTGCAAGTGACATTTTCCCCTTTGTATTAATTTTAATCTGTCTCCAAGCTTTAACATATTTCTCAGTTTCGTTTTTACAATTTTTTGTGGATTCAGTGTCCTCCATGCAAACTCAACAAAAGAAAGATTCATTTCTTCCATGAAATGCAAACACATTTTGGAAGGATTTTGTTTTAATTGAATGCAATTTTTGAGTCCCATGTATTGTACTGGCCTCATATGGGATTGATTTATCTACATCTTGGGATGCCAATATGCAAAAAAAATCTACACATGGTTCAAGAATAATTTATTTAAATATAAATATGAAATGTCAATAATATACATGTTAAAGACAAGAACTTATTAATTTTCTCTATTGAGCATAATTGAAAATCATATTTTTGAATGCGAATAAAAATATCATGTTTGACGGATTATTTTCATGGATTAGCACTTGTTTGCACAATTCAACAAATTGATAATCATATTAAAATCGATCAATATGAGGGTTCATATGATCCATTCAAAGTGCTCATTTTACACATGCCCATGCACCGTCATGCTCTCATTTTCCATGACAACGAAATTCCAACGATGTGTAATTTTTTATTTCTGTGAAGATGACACAACCAATAGAATGGTCATGAATATTTGAATTGACCCATACATCCATCTGACCATATCCAATGTCAATAAAATATGATCCCACAGTTTTCCAATGAATCATAAAATTTATCAAAGCAATTTTATACATAATGTGTATTGTGTGTTCGATCATAACTGACATAAAAGTGATATTCTTTAATAACATGTCGATTTTCATTGGTGCTTTCTATTTTATCAACACTTTGTTGAGCATGTCTATATAGAGACTTGATTAGAATGATAATATTCACTTTCTATTTCTTTTTGTGCAACAAATGTGTAATTTTCTACAAAATCAACTATAGACAAAATTGTCCCTCGTGGAAACACTTCATGGGATTTTTTGAATTGTAGGTCTTTCCATCGAGCTCTAGGTGAATTTTTGGTGTATTTATAAATTTCTTTTTCAAACTTCTTCAAAAAATCTAGCACACAAAATTTATCCACTTTCAAATCAATCCTTTTGGAAACAACATTTGAAGAAATTGTAGTAGTGCTACTGATATATTTATATATCTTCTGATTGACTATTATATCGGACAAATATTGATCATTCATATCAATAGGATACTTGGAGTAAAATAAATTTTGATTTCCACAACAATCATATTTTTTTCCACTAACATATTTTTTTTGGTAAAATAATTCATCACCTTTTCTTTCACTTAAAAGTTGGAATATAAAACCAGAGATTATGGAAGGAGGTGAACTTGCCCAAAATGTTTTACCATAATCAAGAAACCGATCGTAATATAACTCAAATTCCACATGATAATGACAACAACAAGTGTCACGAACAATGGTGGGTCTAACAAAACATAGCTTTTGTAGCACAAATGTATTGATGGACATTTTAACTTCTTTGTGCTTTTCTTTGAACTTATTGAAAAATTATATTTGTGTCATTGACAATATATGTTTTGCATGTTCTTCATATTCACCTTGTGTTATTCTTCGTCCCAACACATCCCTTGTATGTACCGAAACACGATATTTTTTCATCCAATAATTAGAGGTCAATTCTTTAACATTTTCTACAAGTATATATTTGTAGGGTTGTCTAGAAATAATTATTCAACGAGTGGGTAAAATCATGAAAATGGGTAACACTTTTTCTTGTTTTATGACAATTGTTTTTTAATTTTAATAGGTTCTTCAACTTCCGATAAACAAAAGTATTTTTTTTTATTTATAATTTTACTTTACTGTAAAAACAAAACTTGTGAAGAATTTTGTTAGCTTTCTACTGACTATTTTTCAATTTTTTTATTGATATTTGATATGTCAATTTGGCAATTGTTTGACAGTATGTTCCTTAAAAATGAAGGGAAAGATAATGAGTTATTTTTTCCCACAACAATGTATCCATTATTAAACTTTTGTTTTTGACAAATGAAATATACTGCAACAATCTATAGAGACTCTATTTTGTGATGACTATAGTTTGAATGTAACGGATGAATATTATAATTTCTATAATTTTTTGAAGTTGATCAATCTGAAAAAGTTACAGATTTTAAACAGTGTTTTCCTCCACCATGTATCTATCTTAATTTTTACTTAAAAGTAAAATCTAAAAATATTGTTTTGAAGAGAATAGTTTAAGGATTATGAATATAAGTTTTCCATAGTTTTCCACTATGTATTTTTAGAAATATGGATTTTTCATTTCACTGAATCATAATCTCACCTAAAAATATTATGCAGTGATTTTTTTATAAAATTAAATAAAAACAACGAAAATGAAAACAAATTATACATAATGAAAGTAGATTCAATTTTAAAAATGTTGGTATAAATTCTGAAACTAAATTCTGCGTATTTGTAGGAGTTTGCTACCTCCAATGATGAAGTAGGATAGAGAGAATTTGCAGTTTCCTGCAAATAGTCTCATTTTTAGGTTTTCGGTTGAAACCTAGTTTTTAACAGAATCCATTAAAAATAAATGTTTCGGCCAAATTATGCTTACCACAGGAAAATATTTCATCCAAAAAACATTGTACACGAATTTCAAGGGCACCGTTAAATTTGACATGCAAATTTTTGGCCGAAAAAAATCCTAGCAACATTTTTTCAGTCGAAAAATTGCCGTTAGGAATTTTGGAGACATGATTGGCACGAAAGTGTTAGCCATCTTCATGATTTTACCCGAGTAAGTTCATCATTTGCATCTATTTACAATCGGAATTGTCTATGTTTGTACAATGTTTTTCTTTAGGTTTCCATCTCTTTTTCCATGTGTTGTGTCAAATGATATTTTATATTGCTAGATGGAACAATTGTTGTTTGTATCACTCTACATGAAACACTCACATCTTTTTTTCGATATTTTCCAAAATATTATAATGCGCTAATTATATTCTCTTGAAGACATTTTATTTCACCTTTGTGTCTTTTGTCGACTTTTGAATACTCAATAATGATGTAGCTTCTTTTAATTTTTTCGACCTTGTAAGACCTCTGAATGATGTAGCTTCTTTTAATTTTTTTTCGACCTTATTAGATCTCTCAAAAGTTGGAGCTTGTGTTGTTATTGATTCATTTTTGAAAAAATTATTATACATATTATTAACACGATATCTTATAATATGGTGAGGTTTTTTCTCCCCAAATCTATAAGTATCAACATTTTTTAACATTCCATCATCAATGTTCATATCTCCTACATATTTCAATTTAACTTATATTAAAAAACTAAATTAGATCATAAATTAATTAAACTCTTCAAGTGTTTGAATCGCATATTATCTAAATTTATGTACATACATGTAGGTGATTCAAATTTTGCTTCAATTTCAGTTTAAATGACTTCATCGATGTTATGAGGAAAATCAATTTTTGTTTTTTGAAAAATATTATATTCAAATTACAATCATTTATATTAAAAAAATAATTTAAATTCGAATTCTAAACTTAATCTTAACAATATGTATTCATACCTGGTTGGACTTCTTCTTGTTGAGAATCGGGATGGAAATCTCTATTTACATCATCATTATTTTTTCCTTCAATATTTTCACGTTCTCATTTCTTCATCCAATAAAACTCTTCCGTTTGTTTGTTATGACGAGTTTCATCTCGAGTGCGGTCATATTTTATCTTATGCAAAATTTTGTTGACCATGATTATTCATTCTCTAATTTTTTTTTTAAAATTCAACATTTTATAAAACGAAATAAAATTTGAAACCTCAAATATTATAACTCATTTTTATTTTTTCAAAGAAATAAAAACGAATTTTATAATCATATTGTAAAAGATTTCGAAAAGATTGTTCAATAAACCAAAATGTTTTTAAAAGAAATTTTGTATAAAAAATAGATTTTAAACAAAAATTAAAAAAACCTTTGATCTTTAAAGAAATTTGTTTCAAAAAAACTTCATTGCAATAAATTATTCAAAAATAATATCAAGAATTTGATAGGAATTTTTAAAAAAAACTTACTTTCAAAAAAATTCTCTTTGATATAGTAAGGAATTTCTTATGAAAGTGTTCACCTTAAAAGTAATGTTAAGAAAAGCCTCTACCTTCAAAATAATGTTTACGAAAGCCTTCAATATATAAATTGTTGTTCCAATAAAAACAACAAAAACTTTGTTTCAAACAACAAAAAAGTTGCTCCAAACTTGTCTTTAGTGGCTCCACATAACCGAAAATATGAACTCAGGAAATGAATTGTGCAAAAGAGGTTCAGTCAAAAGCATATTTATATGATTTCATGCCAAATGATACACCAAACAATGTGTCCCCTTGTTTCTTTATGGCCGACGAAATTTTGACATAACCTTTTCGGTCGAAAAGATTACTTTTCAGTCGAAAGATTGGAAGTCTATTTATTTCTGAAAACTTCCGTTAAGAATCAACTTTCGGTCAAAAGCCTTTTTTTTTTATTGAAATATTAGTTTGACCTAAAACCTGCAACTCTGACAATTTACTGGAAAATCTCAATTCTCTCGAGCTTACTTCAACTTTTCGGTTAAGAATCAACTTTCGGTCAAAAACCTTTTTTTTCGTCTTTTTTTTTGGTTGAAATATTATTTCGACCTAAAACCTGCAACTCTGACAGTTTACCGAAAAATCTCAATTCTCTCGAGCTTACTTCAATTTTGGAGGTAGTGGACTCCTGCAAATACAAAGAACGTAGTTTCAGAACTGATAGCAACATTTGTAGAAATAAATGTACTTTTAGTTGATATAATTCATATTCATTTTCATTGTTTTTAGCTGATTTTAATTAATTTAAAAAAAAAACAGTGCATAATGTTTTTAGGTGACACTAAGATTAATAAAAATAAAAAATCCATATATGTACAAATATAAATACAAAGTGGAAAATTATGGAAAATTTATATTAATAAGATTTAGTATGTCCTCTTCAAAATGGTATTTTTAGATTTTACTTTTAAGTAAAAATTAAGAAAATTACATGACAAGAAAAAAATGTGTTTAAAATATAATTTTTTTAGATTGGTCAACTTCAAAAAATTGTAGAAATTATACTATTCATCATCAACATATTTCCTTTGTTAGAAACAAAAGTTTAAAAATGAATACATTGTTGGGAAAAAACATAACTCATTATCATTCCCTTAGTTTTTAAGGAACATGTTGTAAAACAATTGCTAAGTTGACATCTCAATAAAAAAAATAGAGAAATAGTCAATAGAAAGAAAAATAAACACCCACATTTATGATTTTACCCTAATATTTCAATAATATTCACCACAATTAATTATCTTATTTAAAATAATTCTTCAATTTAAAAAATATATATATTAAAATATATATTATATATTTAAACATATAGAGTATTCATTACTTCAATCTTTAATGGTTTATAAAAATATGTATTCTCTTTATTAAAAGAGTAAATGAGACTTTGTCTTTAGAGAAAATGTATACTTTTGCATTAGCCATTATTTGAGAGAGAGTTTCACTCATGTTATTGGGTATTTCCTTACATATGCAACAAAGAAAGTTTTCCTTGTGGTCATCAACAAAGCTATTTTTAATGGAGTCATATGTTTTTTAGTCATGAATAGGAAGAAAAATAATTTACACTTCAAATATCTTGAATCCAAGAACCAGTTGTATGTATTATGTGCAGAAAAGATTGTTTAAATTTAAATTTCAAGGATGTAAAGAGTTTACTGTAAAACAAAGTTTTAATAAAAACATTTAATTTCCATAAAATTTTAAAAATTAAAAAAAAAACAGTATCTCCTTATTTAAGTTTTAATAAAAACATTTAGTTTCCATGAAATTTTAAAAATTAAAAAAAAATAATATCTCCTTATTTTTTATGAATAGTTTTATTAATTAGAAGAATTTATTTTAAGTACAATATTTCAAATTGTAAATTTACATAATTAAATTTTAAGCAATATTAAATCCAAATTTTATTCATAAACTAAATTCTTTATTATTATAATGTCATGAAACCAAATATTGTATTTTAAGTTAATTAATGAATAAAACTAATTAAAAAGAAAAACTTTAATAATATAAAAACTCCAATANATTTTAAGTTAATTAATGAATAAAATTAATTAAAAAAAAATTAATAATATAAAAACTCCAATAAAAAAATTCATAATATCGATGTTTTTAAGATAAATCTATAATTTAAAAAATTATAATTTAAAAAATAAATTAAAAATAACAAATTACTCATTTATATAAACTTAAATTCAATATTCAGTTTCAATAAAACTACAAATTGCTATCCTCAACTAATTCCAATATTATCAATCTATTCAAATACAAACTATCATTTTAACAATTATTCATGAATCAAATTCCAACAAATACATATTGACAAATTGATTTGAGTGTCGTTTAAGTCACCTCTCTCCATAACCAACTGGACTTTTTTTTTCTTTACTTTCATTCTTTATGTGTTTATGGACTTTTTTTTTCGTTACTTTCATTCTTTATTTGTTTATGCACTTTCTGGGTAAATCGGAATCTTTGTCTTTATCGATAAATCGGAGTCTTCCTCTTTCTTTAAACTTTCATCTTAACAGATTAAGCGAGAGTTCTCCTCTTTCTATGTGAACTGTTTGTCTTTATCTCTACTTTCATAAAGACTCTTTTAAACCATTTAAGAAATTATTATTATTTTACAAGATTATACGTATTTTAAATATTTTAAATAAAGACTCGTTTAAATCATTTAAAAAATTAATATTACCTTTAAGATTATATCTATTTTAAATGACAAATTTCAATTTGTCTTGATAATCTTAATACCTAAATATCCTAATAATAAGAAAACAAGAAAACATCACTATCCGTCTGGCAGAGTGGGATAGTGATGTTTTCTTATTATTAAGATAATAAAGTAACGTGTCTTTTATTAATATCGTAAGTATTAAGATCATCAATAGAAATCAAAATTTGTCATTTAAAATAGGAATAAGATTATAAAATAATTATAATCTTTTACATGATTTAAACGAGTCTTTATGAAATCATAGGAGTTGGGAAAATACATGCCCACACAATTCATTGACAAAAATAAAGTTTTATTTATATTAAAAAATAACACATACTTTGATTGGTGGGAGTTAGGAAAGAACACGCCCACACAATTCATTATCGAAATAAAGTTTTATTTATATTAAAAAATAACACATATTTTGATTTGTGTATCTATTAGACAAAAGAAACCACCACCACTGCAATGATATTTTCATAAATTTAAAGGTTAAGAGTAAGTGTTAGATAAATAACTATCATTCTATGATTTTGAATTGTTAGATCTTTAGATTTGAGTGATTATTTTTGTATAATCAAGTAGATTTGAGTGATTATTCTTGAATCTACAACAGTACAACTAAGTCTCAAATATTGTGCGCCACAAAACTACGTAACTAACACTCAAGACTTACCATGAAATGAACATCAATGAACATCCTACTGGAATTTCTGCGTGTTGTGATAAAATACTTAAAATAACAAATCTTTCACTATTTACTAATCTTTAACACATAAATCATAAACACAACACAAGATTAAAATTACACATAAATTGATCAAGAACCAAACTACTTGATGCATATATTAAATATCGATGTGTTGCGCACAGTTATAGAGTTCAATTCAATACTGTGATGAGCCTTGGCTCAAATAACTTCTCCTATTGACTTCACAGACACAGAGCTTGTATTCAAAGTTCTTCAACTCCTCAGTTGTTGTTGTTTTCTTCTTCAAGACTATGTTCTTTCTACCTCTCTACATGTGTATATGTGTATCGACTAACTAAAGACAATATACAATATACATTAGGCATAAATTTTTGTTCTCCTTATTTAGTTAAAATTTTTATACCGCCTTTGCCTAAGATAGTGACTTGGATATATGTTCCAAGTGTAACCTTGGTTTGGACCGACTCATCCAAACTAGAAAACAATTCTATGTTTCGCGCCATTACTAACCTGAATCTAAATACCATATGTCACATGGACTTGCTTGAGCAACATTGCATTCAACTGGAGATATTATAGGTATTGCCTCAACGCATGCCATAAACATAGGATGCGTTTGGTTATTTTTGTTGTTTGACTGATCTTGACTTTGCTTGTTCTCATTGCACTCATATGCATAATGTCCATACCTTTTATAGTAATGGCATTGAATCTTTGATTTGTGAGTTCTTTTTTGACCTTTTCCACTAGTAATTCCATGACTATTATTGTGTCCACCTCTAACATAACTTCTTCCTCTCCTTCTAGAGTTAGCTCTCCCCCTTCCTCTTCCACGACTTATAGATGACTACACGAAAATGCATTCTCTAATGACATGTTTGACCTATTTAATATGCGTTCATGATTAATGAGGCAAGCTTGCACTTCATCTAGACTAAACTGACTCAAGTCTTTGTTTTCTTCTAGAGTCACAACAAAGGTATCCAATTTAGGAGGAAGACTCCTAAATACCTTCTCAATAACTTTTTTGTCTTCTATGGTTTCACCATGAGACTTAATATGATTTATTAGACCAATAACATGGGTATAAAATGAATCTACTGAATCTGAATCTTTCATTGATAGAGTTTCAAAATATCTTTTAAGAATTTGTAGTTTAGAAGTCTTGACTTTGTCCATACCTTGATAAGAGGTTTGCAATATGTCTCATGCCTCCTTGGCTTTCTTTGTTGATGCAACTCTTGGGAGTATGCTCTCATGCATGACTTAATATATGTAAAACATCGTCTTTCCATCCTTCTTCCTTTGATCTTTCAAGACCTCCTTCTCAGCTTGTGTGAGCCCATTATATGTTATCTGATCTGTTTGTTTCACATAGCCATTCTCTATTATCTCTCATACATCTTGACCTCGGAAAAGTGCTTTCATGGTCAAGGACCACATCTCACAATTCTTGTCGGTAAAAGTGGGAGGTTGGAGATTTGAAGTAGAAGACATATTTCTCCTTATGACAGAGTTGTTGTTCTTAAACTTATTATAATCAACCTACTCTTGATCGACCTTCTCTTATACCAGATCTTGGATCTACAACGCATAGACTATTCTGCGCAGCCGAGTCTCAAATATTCATTGAACATTCGGGACTTACCGTGCAATGTGAAAGCTACTGGAATTTTTGCGCATTATGATAAAATACTTAAAGTAACAATTTCTCCACTATGTGCTAATCTTTAACACAACACAAGCTTAAAATTACACATAAATTGATCAACAACCAAACTACCTGATGTATATATTAAATCTTGACAAGTTGTGCGGGGTTAAGAGTACAATACTGTGATGAGCCTTGGATCAAACAACTTATTCTGTTGATTTCACATACACACTCAGATTTGTTTGAATCCTCAGTTGTTGTTGTTGTTTTCTTTTTCAAGACTATGTTCTTTCTACCTCTTTGCATGTGTATATGTGTATCGACTAACTAAAGACTCAAACTAATATGGACTATGACAAAACTTCTTGTAGAAGTAAAAATGACTCAACATTAAAGGCACAATAAATTCTAATGACTCTTCATCTACTTAACTTGACTAGAGAAAGATAAGATGGACTCCATTAATTTAAAAGTAAACTAATGAACATAAGTTGCAGACTCAATGACAAATCTGCAAATCAGCAGAGAGGTGAAGCTCACCTACATGTAATTACTATTTCCAACAATTAAGATTTTTTCAGCATGATGAATCCATTTTTACATTTAAAAATAGATTTTAAACAACAAAAATTAGTGATTTCTTGTAAATTTATATAAAAAAAGCTATAAAACAAAAAGAACTATAAAACAAAACAATTAGACAACTCCTTTTTAACTTATGTTATAGTAGGAAAGAAAAACTATAGGGTTTTCCGTCTAGCCTTATTTTTTCTTTTTTCGGTTTTGCCGTCTAGCCTTGTTTTTTCTTTTTTCTTACTGATAATGGCGGAGAATGTGCACGGCGGAGAATGTGCACCACCCTTGCAGACAGCTCAGTAAGGGGTCTGTGACGGTCGTCATACATGAGGTAAAAGGCAGGGGATTCCAACGGTCCAGATCTAATACCAATGAAGCTAACACAATAAGTAATTACAATTTATTCAAACTTAAGGGTTTTAGAAGCTTTAGCGAGTTTATCCAGGATTTTTTAAATCCTTCGGTCTTAATTGGCTCCACAGTCTTCGGCAGACGACCTTGGGAATCTCGAAAAATCCTTTGGTCTTAATTGGCTCGACAGTCTTGTGCAGACGACCTTGGGAACCTCCAAAAATCCTTCTATCTTAATTGGCTCGACAGTCTTGCGCAGACGACCTTGGCGCAACCTTGGGAATCTCGAAAAATCCTTCGGTCTTAATTGGCTCGACAGTGTTGCTTAGACAACCTTGGGAACCTCCAAAAATCCTTCTGTCTTAGTTGGCTGTTAGTTGGCTCGACAGTCTTGCGGAGACTACCTTGGGAACCTCCTAATTTGCCTCCCTAAAATCGATAGGGTTTGCTGTCAAGCCTTATTTTTTCTTTTTTCTTATTGAGAACGTGGATTGACACGATTGAATCAATATGTCCTGGTCGTCACAAAGATAACGACAAACGCCCAGCTTCATCTTCCAGGCATATTCGTAAATTATCTACTGTAATGCAATTGCATCAGGCAATTACATTTATAAATAGTCTACCTCTTCGCTCAAATATAGCCCACGTTATCAACAATTCGATTAGTTCATTCAATCGGTATATCAGTATATCTGCATTTTTTTCTAACTTAATTTTGAGCTGAAGGCTTAAGTGAGTATAGAACATGGATATTACTAGCAGGAATCAGTCAGTAACTGATGGCCAGTTCATTACAGTTCTCAGTATTGACGGAGGAGGGGTTCGTGGGATTATCCCAGCAGCTATCCTTGAATTCCTCGAGGAAAAGCTCCAGGTACTGATTTTAATCTATTCCACTTGTAAAAGTTTGTGATGCTTTTCTTTTATAAATCATATCTTTGTGCTAAATTAATAAGTCTGTAACAGAAATTGGACGGCCCAGACGTGAGTATAGCTGATTACTTCGACGTAATTGCTGGAACGAGCACGGGAGGATTGGTCACTGCGATGTTAGCCGCTCCAAATGAGAAGAATCGTCCACTGTATGCTGCAAAGGATATTACCAAGTTTTATTTGGAACATTGTCCTCATATTTTTCCACCAAGGTTCTTAAAAAAAATTGTTTTTCTTCTATTTTTCCCGTTACACACAACATCAGTAATGATTCTTTAGGTTTTTCTCTTTTTTCTTCTACAAGCTACATCAATATTGAAACAATGGAAAATGAATTATTACAGATGCTTCTTGGGATCGGCGTTTAGGATGCTGAATGGCCCTAAATATTCTGGGGATTACCTGCACAATGTCTTGAAAACGAAGTTGAGGGATACACGATTACACCAGACCCTAACGAACGTCGTGATCACCTCATTCGACATCAAATTAGAGGAGCCTGTAATCTTCTCCACTTTTAAGGTAATGTTTCTATGATCTTAATGATCTAAATCATCCAACTTTGATTTAAAGATCAATTCCAGTTGGAGTGATATATAGTAAATATATTTTCCAGGCGAAACAGGATGAGTTAGATGATGCATTTTTGGCCGATGTCTGCATTGGAACTTCAGCAGCTCCAACATATCTTCCTGCTCACTATTTCCAGACAGAAAATTCCTCAAGAATTCCCAAAGAATTCAACCTCATAGATGGGGGAGTTGTAGCGAACAATCCAGTATATATTTTTCCATCTCCGCATAGCATAACTATGATTTATATCAAAATTTTGATTTCTTAGACGTTATGTAATTTGTTCTTCTATAAAATGATGTGTTGCAGACATTACTTGCAATAAACCAAGTAACTACAGAAGCTCTTAACCAAGTAACTACAGAAGCTCTTCACAATCCAGATTTCGTATTGCCACTGTCGAAAGCTCAGGTGATTTATAAACCTTTTTATTTAAAAGTCGGACTCATGCAACCAAATAGTCATTACCATTGGCCTTTGAAAGAAGTAACTGAACTGATCGGGCTATGTGTTTGAAACAGGATACTAGCAAGTATCTGGTGCTTTCTCTTGGAACCGGACAGAAAACGGTTCGTTACGAGGCCACTGACGCTGCAAAATGGGGTCTGCTTCGATGGTTATCCAATGGTGGTAAAGTGCCCATAATTGACATGTTTTCGCAATCGAGTGCAGATCTGGTCGACCTTTACGCATGCCTCGTGTTTCAGGCCTGTGAGTCAGAGAAGAACTATCTAAGAATCCAGGTCCTTTCCTTCCTCCCTGTATAAGTAATTCAGTCGTATACTTGTTTAGAGATTGGAGCATAATATAATTCACTTCTGTTTGCGTACCCTCCATATTAAAAGGGTCTAACAGAATACATGATTAGGATCAGTTTGATTTCTCAACACATCCAAGCTTAACAAAAGCAAGCTCAACCGATCTTTCAACTAAGAAGAATCTGGAAGAACTGGTAAACATAGGGAAAGAGCTTTTGGACAGTGACGTTTCAAGAGCGAATATACAAACCGGCAGGATTGAGGCAGTGCCAGGCAAAGTCAAAAACCGGGAGGCATTAGCTGGGTAAACATATCGATTTCGTTTAATCCAAAGAGACGACGTTGAGAACATTGAATACCATTTTGAAAGATTTATAATAGCATTCATATATATTAATGGGATGGGATGTTGATATAATTGAAATGATTTGGCAGATTTGCGGAGAAACTCTCAGTTGAAAAAAAGCGACGATTATCGTCCCCATAATCACTTTCCGCAACTTCACTTTCACCAGAAATAAGCGGTGCATCTGAATAAATTGGACACATTCAACACGTTATATTTTGGAGGGTCGATTTCGTCCACTTGAAATTGAAATCCTTAATTGATGTAGTGATACAACCATCCGTTTGATGATTTGGTTAGTCTCCGAACGACATTGCTTTTACAACTACTCTGTTTCATATGAAACTGATATGATTTAATAAAAAGAAAAAGGGAGGTAATGGCGTTAGCGCTATATGGAATCATTCTCAATCACCTAGCTATTTGATTACACTTTGTGATATACTCCTTGTA
>SNQJ01S0125319.1:1077-19447 GCA_010110895.2 Picea sitchensis | reverse complement strand
CTATCAACTATTTCTACTCTTCCTTCCTCCCTAACCTACTTCGATCTCCATTCCTATCCTTCCTCTGCTGGACTATCTTGGAGCATCAACTATATTGAACTAACTCCAAATAGAACCCGTAAGTGGAAGTGTCCCTATCTCGACCAAGCTTCCCCAGCAGGCAACTGACAGTCATGATCACATGTCTAGGGGAGCGTGAGCTATCACCGTCCTCCCATGACTTCATGTTTCAGAGGATACACGGTGGGAAATGCCTCCACCCCTCCTAACCGGACTAGGGTCCACACCCTACAATGGAGGATACACGGTGGGAAATGCCTCCACCCCTCGTAACAGGACTAGGGTCCACACCCTATAATGGAATACACAGTGGCACCATGTTGTTGGGGGTTTTTTCATCATTTATTCGGTTTTGGGCAGTCTCTTCACCTGAAATCCTACACTGGTCCACATATCATAGCAATGCATCCAAAACAATATAATTTCACGTACAATATTCATACCATAATGTTTCTTGGCTAGTGGTCATGATATCCACTTTCATCATCATTATCCCTTGGCTATTTCATAGCCCATAACCTGTAGATTAGTGATGCAAGAGCATCACCAACATCAAGCGAGCGTGGGGGCAAGCGCCACACATTTTGAGCATATGTTAAATTGTTTAAGATTTTTGAAGAAGAATGGATGCGCCAAACTTAAATGTGATAATTAAGGAGAGGCATACTCCTTTACTATAATCAGACCTTGAGCGTCCCGCTCTCGTCTGAAGTAGATAGAAGGCATTTATAGTAGTTAATGCAGGTAGGTAGAATTTAATTCTAGACTAGACAGTTTTTTAGTGCAGGAGGGAAACGGGATATAGACACCCTCATTGTGTATTGTAACATTATTATTGAGCAGGAAGAATAAGAGCATGCAGAGAGCTATGTAAGAACAGCCATGTACAGATATTTGGATTACTAGAAGAAGTTGATTCAAATTCATGGCATTGTGTTGTTCTTTGTGTAAGTGTGTTGATTGATATTCTCATGAATGTTTTCTTCATGTTATACATATTCTTTGATATGCTATGTGTATGATTTTGTGTTCTAAGTTGAAGTCTAAAGGGTAGAGAGGATTAGTTTCAATTGTTTCTCTATCTGAGCCAGAGTTCCTGCAAGGAGTGCAGTTGAAGTCATCCGCAATGAGTGCGTTGACAGAGGGTTCAGATAGATCAACCTTTGTTCTAAGTACCCAGAAGTGCAGTTGGGCACAAGAGACGTGTAAGGAGTGCACAAGCCAAGCGAAGACTCAGAATTGTGAATCTGAGTGAAGAATTCAAGGACTGCTGTTGCAGGTGTGCACAGAGTCGAAAGAGCTCAACCCTTAGAAGTTCTTGAGAATTTCTGCAATGAGTGCACGCAAGAGACTTCTTGAAGACTCAGAGTTGTGTGGAAGCTCAGGAGGGATAAGGGTTTCAATATCGTCGAAAGAGAAGCACATGAAGTTTGTGACGTGGAGTGTTTAAACAAGCGTTGCACAGTTGTACTGCAGGTGGACCAGGTTTTCGCAGAAGAATACTAGGTTCATTTCGTGGAATCATCAGAAGGAAGAGATGGACGGTCTAGATCTTGTGGAGAGGATTTGCGAAATCTCGCTAGTCGTCCAATCTGGTAAAGGAGTGTTGAGGTTAGGGCTGCGTTCGAAGTTCAATCCCTAGGAATCGTGAGTCGTTGGATCATCGGCCTGTTACCCGTCAGCCTTCCGATCTGACATGAGTTGCACAGGGTTTAAACCCTTGTGGGTAGAGTGAGAACCCCAAGAATCATTGGGATATCGAGGCATCGGGATTCGGGAAATTGAAAGTCCCGTGGATAAGAGTTCGAGGAAATCCCTCGTGAAAATCTCGACAAGTTCAGAGCCGTCCATTTGCTAAGATAGGTGGCAGGAATCGAGAATCATCGGTATATCAGGAATTTGGCGGACAAGAATCCGAGACCTGTTGAACCCCCGAGCGGTGAAATGATCACAACCATAAGATCTCGGGAGGGACACGTGTCGGGATCATCCAACATCGGAGATCTAGACACCAGAGGTTGCACAGGTAAGCATTTTTGGTTTTATAATTTGGTGAAACTCGAGGGTTGATCTGAACCGTCCATCCACTGGGGACGCGTGTTAGAAATCCAGAGAGAGTCGGGGATCGACATTTCGGAGGTCCTGAGGACAAGATACTATCGCAAATCAAAACCGCGAAGTTCAATTTTCCAACAAGAGGAGAGATCTGTGTGGGCCCAGCTGACGTTGTCTCATCGTAACAGGGAAATTGAGGATTTCCAGGGTAAAACCCCGAGGCCCATCAGGACCATTCATCTTTAAGGACGCATGGCGTTGATATTGAATTTCGGGAAAGGTACCGAAAGCGGAGTCAAATTGGGAGATCGGCATTCACAAGATCGGGGAATCGAAGGCCAAAACACTTCTACATTTGAAGTCGCGAAACCCTGAGAGAGATCAGGAGTCATTGATCTTAGTGACCGATCACCATCGTTGATTATGGAAGGGCATCCTAGTGATGTCATATCGCGAAATCGCTAGTCGGAATATCTGGAGTTCCGTGGGTAAGATATTTAGCACACTTCGACACTCGGAACCCCGAATCCCGATAGGGAGTATGACTATAGTCATATAAGAGGAGGTCGTGTGGACCAAATGCGTGGCCCGGAGGATAAGGAAACAAGGGAGAGCATCAAGATATCAAAGGGTCATGACATCGGGAGTTTGAAAACCCCGAAACCCTATTTTTTGTTCTTGCGTTGGGTAGAGAACATAGATCGACCTAGAGGCTGCGAAGAGCTGAAAAGAACTGTGGGCCAATTTCAAAGGATATTCCAGCAGAGACTCGAAGGAGCCATTCCGGATCGAGGGAGGAAATTGAATGATCCTTAAGACCAGGAGGCTAGGCACGGGGCCTGTTGAGGTAGGTGCCTGGGTGGATGCCATCAAGTGGTATCAGAGCTTAGAAAAGATTCTTTGCTTTCTGTAGCAGGAAGAGGAAAGATTCACCATGCCGCCAAGGAGAAGAGATAGACAATCACCCGATCCAGAGGAGGAAAGGGAGACATCCAGAGGAAGGGGTAGACACGTGTAGAATCCAGAAGTAGAAAGAGATCTGCATAACATACGCGCCAGACTTATGGACATGGAGATAAGACAAAAACGTACAATTGATATAGGAGATGTCAGTGAGTCCAAAAGTGAAGATGATGCTGGACATGGAGAAGTATAAATCACAGCAGAAGATGCAGCGAATGAATGCTTGCTTAAAGCTGTTGCAAGAATGGGTGCAAAGGCGAAGATGGACATTCCAGTTTATGAAGGAAACTTGGATGTTGAAGAACTTCTAGACTGGATTAGTGCCCTGGATACTTATTTCGACTATGAATATGTCGAAGAAGACAAGAAAGTCAAGCATGTTGTCACGAGATTAAAAGGACATGCAGCATTATGGTGGGATGAACTACAAGCGGATAGGCATTGCCAAGGCACGCAGAAAATCAAGAGTTGGGACAGGATGATTGTAAAGATGAAGGCAAAATTCATCCCCAGGGATTACCATATTTCTTTGTTCAGGAGAATGCAGAACCTGAGACAGAATCTGATGTGAGTGAAGGAATACACTGAGGAATTTTACAGGATGAATATTAGGGCAGGTCATCGTGAAAGCAATGATGAAAAAGTAGCCAGGTACATGAATGGCCTGAGATATGAGATTCGGGATGATATGAGCATGGTAACCATCTGAACGGTGGAGGATGCTTATCATATGGCTCTAAAAGTGGAAGAGAAGCTAAGCCGAAAGTAGAGTCAAAGAGGCCGAGGCAGGATCCAAGCCATGGGCAAATCAGTTTCTCGGGACAAATATCAGAAATCCAAGGAGGACTGGAAGAAACCGCAGACTCGAACTGAGAGAGGTGGCAGCTCACAATGAGGAAAATATGCTGAACAATGAGGGAAACATACTAAGAAGAGAGGAGGGTATGCTGACAATAATGATTTTCTTCGTACCATAGGTAGAGGAAGAGGAAGAGGTGGAGTAATTACATGCTTCACGTGTGGAAAGAATGGACACAAGTCTTATGAGTGTCTACAGAAACAGAAAGAAGGTGGATAGACTCACATCGCCAAAGCACAGAGGCGAGATGTAGAGGCAGAAGACGCTAAAGGAGGAAGGTCATTGATGATGCGAAAATTCCTTTTGATGCCAGAGAAGGAGGTGGAGAACTCAGTGCAAAGAAACATTCTTTTTCAGGCTACTTGCAAAACCAAAGACAGGGTGTGGAAGGTCATTGTGGACAGTGGAAGCATAGATAATCTCATTTCAACTGAGATGGTAGAAAAGCTGGAGCTGGATATGAGTGAACATCTGAGTCCATATAAAGTTTAATGGCTACAAAAGGACATCAGGTAAATGTCACTAAACAGTGTTTAGTTGAGTTTAAAATAGGAGGATATAATGATAAGATCTTGTGTGATGTTATTCCTATGGATGTTTGTCATCTATTGCTGGGTAGACCATGGAAATATGACAGAAATGTGATTCATGATGGGAGGATGAATACGTATACCCTAGAGAAGAATGGGAGAACCCATATGTTGCTTCCAATTAAGGATAAGGAGGTGAAGCCAGAGGTAAGCAACACTGTACTTCTCATGAGTGGGAAGAAACTTCTTACGTAGGTTAAGAAGAAGGAGGAACCGCAATTCTTTGTGGTCAGGAAACCGAGGATTGTTTTGACCAACACAAGAGTGGATGATTTACTAGAAGAGGTTCAAGAACTGTTAGAAGAGTTCGTTGATATAGTAGTGGACGAACTACGTTGCCACCGATCAGGAGCGTGAGCCACCATATTGATCTTATACTAGGAGCTAGTTTTCCAAATAAAGCCATGTACAGATTGACGCCGCAAGAGAATGAAGAAGTAAAAAGGCAAGTCCAGGAGTTGTTGGACAAAGGTTTGGTCAGAGAAATCTTGAGTCTGTGTGTTGTTACGATAGTACTCAGCCCGAAGAAAGATGGAGGCTGGAGGATGTGTACCGATTCAAGGGCGATTAATAAGATAACTATCAGGTACAGATTCCCATTACCAAGAAAGGATGACCTGATGGATTGCTTAAGTGGAGAATTTTTTTTTTCGAAGATTGATCTGAAGATTGGATATCACCAGATTCGCATGAGGGAAGGTGATGAGTGGAAAACAACCTTCAAAAACAATGAAGGGTTGTATGAATGGCTTGTTATGCCATTTGGATTAACAAATGTGCCTAGTACATTTATGAGGTTGATGAATGAAGTGCTAAAGGATTTCATCAGAAAATTTGTTATCGTATATCTGGATGATATACTGATTTTTAGTAAAACGAAGGCTGAACATCTGAAGCATTTGGCCATTGTGGTGAAGAGATTACAGCAAGAGAAGTTGTTGATCAATATGAAGAAGTCCTCATTCATGAATACAAAGCTCATTTATCTGGGATTTGTTATATCTGCAGATGAGTTGAGGATGGATCCAGATAAAGTGGATGTGATCAAGAATTAGCCATCACCGAAGAACATATTTGAGGTGAGAAGTTTTCACGGGTTAGCTAGTTTCTACCAGAAGTTCATCAGGAATTTCAGTGGAATTAGTGCAACAATGATGGACACAGTGAAGAAAAAACACAAATCTTTTCACTAGACAGAAGAAGCTGAGAGGAGCTTTAATCTATTGAAGAGGAAGATTACAGAACAACCAGTTTTGGTGTTGTCGGATTTCCAGAAAACATTTCAGGTGAAATGCAATGCAAGTGGATTTGCAATCAAGGTAGTCTTGAGTCAAGAAGATAGGCTGATAGCATATTTCAGTGAGAAGCTGAATGAAGAGAAAGTGAAATACTCCACTTATGATAAGGAGTTTTATGCTATCATACAGGCACTAAAGAAATGGAGGAATTACTTAATCTCGAAAGAGTTTTTCTTATATAGTGACAACTGTGCACTACAGTTTGTGACTCAATAGGAAAAGTTGAATCAGAGACACGTCAAATGGGTAGAATATATGCAGAATTTCACTTTTGTAATTAAACACATTTCTGGTACTGCTAACAAAGTTGTTGGTGCTTTGAGCAGGAAGTGTTTGTTGTTGCAGGAGTTCAAAGTCAAGACATTGGGTTTTGATGATCTCAGGGACATGTACACCGATGATCAGGATTTCAAGGAAGCGTATGAAGTAGCTGAGAATCCAATTCTCAACGAAAAAATCCTGTGGATAGAATACATGATTCAGGAAGGGTTGTTGTTCAGAGGAAATCAACTGTGTATTTCGAAATGCTCCGTGAGGGAGAATCTGTTGAAAGAGAAACACAATGGAGGATTGGCTAGACACTTCGGTCATGACAAAACATTCACAAAGCTGAGAGAATCATACTTTTGGCCAAGGATGCGAGCAGAGGTCAAGAGATTCGTGGACAGATGTAGGATTTTTCATCATTCAAAGGGAAGAAGGTAGAATACAGGGTTTTATCAATCGTTGCCTATACCTAAGAAGCCGTGGGATGAAATTAGCATGGATTTCATATTGGGGTTGCCAAGAACACAAAGAGGATTTAATTCGATCTTTGTGGTGGTGGATAGATTTTCCAAGATGGCACATTTTATCCCATGTCAGAAAACCAGCGATGCAACACACATTGCGAACCTATTCTTTAAAGAATTCATTCGACTTCACGGCCTACCGAAAAACATAGTTTTGGATAGAGATACGAAGTTCATAGGGCATTTCTGGAGGAATTTATGGAAGAAGTTGGGAACTAACTTGGATTTTAGTTCTTCTTATCATCCTCAGACAGATGGACAGACTGAATTAGTGAACAGGAGTCTGGGAGATTTGTTGAGAAGCCTAGTGGCAGAGCACCACAATAGTTGGGAAAACATACTACCACAGGAAGATTTTGCATTTAACGATTCAGTAAATAGGAGCACAGGCCAAAGTCCATTTCAGATTATATATGGCATGCAACCGAGAGGAGTTTCTGAACTGAGGGATTCAGAACAGAATGCGACGAGGAGCACTAGTGCAGAGGAATTCGCAGAGGCGATGAAGGAACTTCACAGCCGGGCGAAGGAGCGATTGCAGAGTTCAAGTCAGGAGTATAAGCATAGAAGACAACTTTAGTTTGAAGTTGGTGATTTAATTCTGGCACATCTGAGAAAAGAAAGGTTTCTGAGAGGAACATATAATAAGTTGAAGATGAAGAAAATTGGGCCATGTAGGGTCTTAAAGAAGATTGGGACAAATTCTTATGAGATTGAATTACCCGATGGGATCGGAATTTCTCCGATATTCAATGTCTCAGATCTGTACCCATATAAACCTGAGGAAGCAGGAGAAGAAATGAACAGTTAGAGGTTCAGTGGCAAAAGCAGATGCCAATTACAGAGACGCCACAGATGGAGCGCATATTGGACAAAAGAATTCGTAAGAAGACCAGAAGAAAACAATACTTTGAATATTTGGTCAAGTGGAAGGGACATCCAATTGAAGATGCCAGCTGGGAGAATGAAGCATAGATTTTTCAATCAAGGGAGTATGATGCAGGAGCATCACCAACATCAAGCGAGCGTGGGGGCAAGTGCCACACATTTTGATCATATGTTAAATTGTTTAAGACTTTTGAAGAAGAATGGATGCGCCAAACTTAAATGTGATAATTAAGGAGAGGCGTACTCATTTACTGTGATCAGACCTTGAGCGTCCCGCTCTCATCTGAAGTAGATAGAAGGCATTTATAGTAGTTAATGCAAGTAGGTAGAATTTAATTCTAGATTAGACAGTTTTTGAGTGCAGGAGGGAAACGGGATATAGACACCCTCATTGTGTATTGTAACATTATTATTGAGTAGGAAGAACAAGAGCATGCAGAGAGCTGTGTAAGAACACCCATGTACATATATTTGGATTAATAGAAGAAGTTGATTCAAATTCATGGCATTGTGTTGTTCTTTGTGTAAGTGTGTTGATTGATATGCTCATGAATGTTTTCTTCCGGTTATACATATGCTTTGATATGCTGTGTATATGATTTTTTGTTCTAAGTTGAAGTCTAAAGGGTAGAGAGGATTAGTTTCAATTGTTTCTCTATCTGAGCCAGAGTTCCTGCAAGGATTGCAGTTGAAGTCATCCACAAGGAGTGCATTGACAGAGGGTTTAGATAGATTAACCTTTGTTCTAAGTACCCAGAAGTGCAGCTGGGCACAGGAGCCGTGCAAGGAGTGTGCAGGCCAATCGAAGACTCATAATTGTGAATCTGAGTGAAGAATTCAAGGACTGCTACTGCAGGTGTGCGCAGAGTTGAAAGAGCTCAACACTTAGAAGTGCTTGATAATTGTCGCAAGGAGTGCGTTCAAGATCCTTCTTGAAGACTCAGAGTTGTGTGGAACCTCAGGATAGATAAGGATTTCAAGCTTGTCGGAAGAGAAGCATAGGAAGTTTGTGTCGTGGAGTGTTTAAATAGGCGTTGCATAGTTGTACCGCAGGTGGACCAGGGTTTCGCAGAAGAATACTGGGTTCATTTCATGGAATCATCAAAAGGAAGAGATGGACGGTCAGGATCTTGTGGAGAGGATTTGTGAAATCCCGCTAGTCATCCGATCTAGTAAAGGAGTGTGAAGGTGATGCAAGCGTACTCCTCGGAACACGTCCGCTCACATGATATTCTCTCTCCTTGGCCCAAAGAACTCCAAGGTTCTTCTATTTCCCTATCAGGAAATCTGCTCCCACAGATCTCTTCACGTGATCCCCCTCTCTCTACTTATCGGGGAATCAGAACTCACGACTTCGCGAGTCCAAAGGTCAAATGCAATGCTCTCAAATCAACAAGACGCGATATGAGTCAACGTTGAGCTCTCCTTTGCTCTGTCGAAAATCCTGCTCTATCACAATTTCGCTACTCGCGAGGTCGAGCACTTCGATTTTCTGACTCCCGATACCCGATGTGCTGAAACTCTGACGCACACGGGTGGGTTGAATTTTCCACCTGCGTCAATTCTATCGGGATTTCAGGGTTCGCAGGATCGTGAATCCTGATTTCGATGGATTCGGGACTTTCCTTTTCCCGATCCCTGATATGGTATGCCACCTGTCTTCCACTGTGCTCTTGTTGTGGCCCCACGTAAATCTCCCGTCGGGATATCGCGTTTCGCGATTTCGAGTTGTATGTGTATTCTACCTCCGAGATCTCTAATGCTTCAAAACCCGACCTCCGTGGATATTCTGACACGCGTCCCACTAAATAGATGGTTCTGAGTCCGTCGGAATATCACGGATCACGATATCGCAGTTCTTGATGCAATACTTTGGAGCCTCGATTCACGCTAGGTGCGTGAATCCAACGAACCTCTCCACAAAGACTTGTTCACATGTTCGCAAGCTTGCAGTGCCTGCTTGAACACTTCAAACACAACTTCTCCTCAGTGTAACTCTTCGATGAATTTGAAGACTCTTCCCTTCCTAAGCTTTTCCCCATGACTTCAAGTCCTTCAAGAAAACTCTTACACGCACTCCTTGTGGAAACCTTTCAACCTAGACTGAGTGTTGAAGCTCTTTGACTCTACGCACACCTGCAACAGCTGTCCTTCACTATTCTCACTCAGAATCACAATTCTGAGACTTAACTTAGCCTGTGCACTCCTTGCATGGCTTCAGCGACCAAATTCACTCTTGGGTGAGAGAGAACAAAGGTTGAACTGTCTGAGCCTCTTTCAACGCACTCCTTGCAGACAACTTCAATTGCACTCCTTCCAGGAAACCTCTCCCTCAGACAGAAAAAAAAATTGAAACTCATTCTACTCATCCTCTCAGATTCCACATTCAAACATGAAATCACATACACAGCATATAAAAGAAAATGTATGACTGGAAGAAAACATTCATGAGCATATCATAAATATATAGAGAACAACACAAACCCTGAAATTGAATCAAAACTTTCTTCTATTAATCCAATGTCTGTACATGGGTGTTCTTCATACAATTCTCTGCATGCTCTTCCTGAATAATGTTACAATGCACAATGAGGGTGTCTATATCCCGTTTCCCTCTTGCGCTCTCAAGCTGTCTAATCTACAATTAAATTATATATATTTTACATTAACTATCTTAAATGTCGTCTATCTACTAAGGACGAGAGCTTAAAGGCTCAAGGTCCATTACAATATACAAGTGCACTTCATTAAATTGCCATATTAATGTTTGGCGCATCAATCTCCAAAGTGTTTTCAAAATTTTGTGCTGGCTTGTCCAGCTGTCTCCCGCTTCTGTGCTGGCTCGCTTGATGTGTTGGCGATGCTCTTGCATCATACTCCTCGGCTTGAAAAATTTCATGGGCTCATGTCCATGAGCTTCTGCATGGTCTGTCCATGCTTTAGAATCTTCACTTCAGTCTCCCAGCTGGCATCTTCCACTGGATGGTTTTTCCATTTGACCAGATACTCGAAGTATTATTTTTTCCTGGTCCTCTTACCCACTCTCTTGTCCAGTATGCACTCCATCTGCGGTTTCTCTGCAACTGGAAATTGTTTCACCCACTGGACGATTGGTTGCTCAGTTCCAGTCTTTGCTTCTTCAGCCCTGTATGGGTATAATTCTGCGATATTGAATATTGGAGATATTCCAATTCCATCCGGCAACTCAATCTCATAAGCGTTTTCCCTGAATTTTCTCAAGACCCTGCACGACCCGATTTTCTTCATTTTGAGCTTGGTGTATGTTCCTCTCAGAAACCTTTCTTTTCTCAAGTGTGCCAGAATTAGATCACCAACTTCAAACAAAAGTTGTCTCTTCCACTGATCTTCTCTGTGCTTATATTCCTGACTCGAATCCAGCAGTTGTTGCTTCACCTGGCTGTGAAGTTCTTTCATCGCCTCTGTGAACTCTTCTGCACTAGCGCTGCTAGTCACAGTCTGTTTTGAATCTTGCAGTTCAGAAACTCCTCTCGGCTGCATCCCATATACAATTTGAAATGGACTTTTTCTTGTGCTCCTATTCACCGAATCGTTGTATGAAAACTCTCGTTGTGGCAATATGTTGTCCCAACTGCTGTGGTGCTCTGACACCAAGCTCCTCAGTAAGTCTCCTAGACTTCTATTGACCACTTCTGTTTTCCCATCCATCTGAGGATGATAGGAAGAAATAAACATCATGTTAGTTCCCATCTTCTTCCATAAGGTCCAAAAATTCCCTATGAATTTGGTGTCTCTGTCCGAAACTATGCTTTTCGGCAACCCATGAAGTCGAATGACCTCCTTGAAAAAAAAAATTGCAATGTGCGTCGCATCGCTGGTCTTCTAGCATGGAATGAAGTGTGCCATTTTAGAAAACCTGTCTATGACCACAAAGATCGAATCAACACCTCTTTGTGTCCTTGGCAACCCCAATACAAAATCCATGCTTATCGCCTCCCATGGCCTTTATGGTATGGGCAATGGTTGATATAGCCCTGCATTTTGCTTCCTTCCCTTTGAATGTTGGCAAATCCTGCACCTATCTACAAATATTTTGACATCCACTCACATTCCTGGCCAAAAATATGATTCATTCAGCTTCGCGAATGTTTTATCGTGGCCAAAATGTCCTGCCAATCCTCCACTGTGTTTCTCCTTTAACAGATTCTCCCTCATGGAGCATTTCGGAATACACAGTTGATTACCCTTGAATAGTAATCCTTCCTGGATCATGTAATCCATCCAAGGGCTTCTATCTCTGAGAACTGGATTCTCAGCAGCTTCATACGCTTCCCTAAAATCTGCATCCTCTGCATACATGTTCCTGAGATTATCAAAACCCAATGTTTTGACTCAGAACTCCTACAACAACAAACATTTTCTGCTCAAAGCATCGGTCACTTCATTAGCAGTACCCGAAATATGCTTAATCACAAAAGTGAAATTCTTCATATACTCAACCCATTTAACATGCCTCTGATTCAACTTCTCCTGTTGAGTTACATATTGCAATGCATGGTTATCACTATACAAAACAAATTCTTTCGGAATCAGATAGTGCCTCCACTTGTTCAATGCCTGGATGATAGCATAGAATTCCTTATCGTACGTGGAGTATTTCAACTTTGCCTCGTTCAGCTTCTTGCTGAAATATGCAATTGGTCTATCTTCTTGACTTAAGACTGCCCCGATGGCAAATCCAGTTGCACCACATTTTACCTGAAATGTTTTCTGGAAATCCGACAACACCAAAACTGGTTGTTTCGTGATCTTCCGCTTCAACAGATTGAAGCTCTTCTTGGCCTCCGTTGTCCAGTGAAAAGACTTATTCCGTTTCTTCACTGTATCCATCATTTTTGCGCTAATACCACTGCAATTTCTGATGAATTTTTGGTAAAAACTAGCCAAACCATGAAAACTTCTCACCTCAGAAATATTCTTCGGTGATGGCCAATTTTTAATTACCTCCACTTTATCCGGATCCATCCTCAACTCATTTGCCGATATGACAAATCCAAAGTAAATGAGTTCTATCTTCATGAATGAGGACTTCTTCATATTAATCAACAACTTCTTCTGCTATAGCTTTTTCATCACTGTAGCTAAATGTTGTAAGTGCTCTGCCACTGATTTACTGAAAATCAGTATGACATCCAAATACACGATGACAAATTTCCCGATGAACTCTTTCAACACTTCGTTCATCAACCTCATGAAGGTACTCGATGCATTTTTCAATCCAAACGGCATGACAAGCCATTCATACAAACCCTCATTTGTTTTGAAGGCCATCTTCCATTCATCGCCTTCTCTGATGCGAATCTGGTGATATCCGCTCTTCAAATCTATCTTTGAAAAATATTTTTCCCCACTCAGGCAATCCATTAGATCATCCATCCTCTGCAATGGAAATCTGTACCTGATGGTTATCTTGTTAATCTCTCTTGAGTCAGTACACATTCTCCAACTTCCATCCTTCTTTGGACTGAGTATTGTTGGAACAACACATGGGCTCAAACTTTCCCTGACTAACCCCTTGTCCAACAAGTCCTAGACCTGCTTCTTAACCTCTTCATTTTCTTGCGGTGTCAACCTGTACGCGGCTTTATTTGGCAAACTAGATCCTGGTATGAGGTCTATATGATGACTCACACTCCTCATTGGTGGCAACGAACGAGGTAATTCATCCACTATGATGTCAACGAACTCTTCCAGCAGTTCCTGAACCTCATCTGGTAGATCATCCACTCTTGTGCTAGTCAGAACAATTCTCGGTTTCCTGACCACAAAGAATTGTGGATATTCTTGATTCTTCACCTCTGTAAGAAGTTCCTTCCCACTCATGAGAAGTACATTTTTCCTTACTTCCGACTTCAACTCCTTATCCTTTATCGGAAGCAACATATGGATTCTCCCATTCTTCTCCAGGGTATATGTGTTCATTCTCCCATCATGAATCACATTTTTGTCATATTGCCATGGTCTACCCAGCAATAAATGACATACATCCATGGGAATAACATCACATAAAATCTTATCATTATACCCTCCTATCTTGAATTCAACCAAGCATTGTTTAGTAACAGTTACCTGATGTCCCTTTTGTAGCCATGAAACTCTATATGGGCTGGGATGATCAGTCGTCTCCAGCTCCAGTTTCTCGACCATCTCTGTGGATACGAGATTGTCCGTGCTACCACTGTCTACTATGACCTTGCACAACCTGTCCTTGGTCTTGCAAGCTGTTCTAAAGAGTCTGGTCCTTTGGACTGAACTTTCCACCTCCTTCTCAGGTGTCAAAAGGACTTTACGCATCATCAATGACCTTCCACCTTCTGCGTCTTCTGCCTCAACATCCCGCCTTTGCGCTTCAGTGATGTGAGCTTCTCCCATGTCCTTTATTTTCTCTGGACACTCATAATACTTGTGCCCATTATTTCCACACATGAAACATGTGATTACTCCACCTCTTCCTCTTCCTCTACCTCTAGTATGAGGAAAATTATTTCCATCAGCATATCCTCCTTGTTGATCATTATGATTCCCTCTCTGTTCAACATGTGGCCCTCTCTATGAGGTTCCACCTCTCTCAACTTTACCCCGAGGTTTCTTCCATTCATCCTTGGGCTTCTGGTATTTGTCCTGGGCAACTGCCTTGCCTCTGGGCTGACTTTTGCCTCGGCCCCTATGACTTTGTTTTTGGCTCAGCTTCTCCTCAGCTTTCAGAGCCAATTGATAAGAATCTTCCACCATTCAGATGGTTAGCATGCTTAATTCATCTTGAATATCATATCTCAGACCATTCAGATATCTAGCAACCTTCTCATCATCGCTCTCCCGATGACCTGCCCTGATGTTCAGTCAATAGAACTCCTCCATGTATTCTTTCACCGACATCATCTTCTGTCTCAGGTTCTGCATCCGCCTGAACAAAGTGATCTGATAGTCCCTGGGGATGAATTTTGCCTTCATCTTCGCAATCATCCTGTCCTAGATCTTGATCTTCTTCTTGCCTTTGCAGCGTCTATCAGCTTGTATCTCATCCCACCACAATGCTTCATGTCCCTTCAAGTGCGTGAAAACATGCTTGACTTTCTTATCCTCTTCGACATCTTCATAGTCGAAGTAAGTATCCAGAGCTCTAATCCAATCTAGTAGCTCCTTTGCATCCAGATTTCCCTCGTAAACTGGAATGTCCATATTTTCCTTTGCACCCATCTTGGAAATAGCTTTGATTAGACGTTCACTCGTGGCATCTTCTGCTATGACTTCTTCTTCATGTCTAGCTTCAATTTCATCTTCAGAATCACCAAGATCCCCTGCACCAACTATGCATCTTTGCGTTGTCTCCATATCTTCGAGTCTAGCTCAGAGATCACGCATCTGTCTTTCCATTTTTGGATTCCCTATCTACCTGCCCCTTCTCCTCAGGATTTCCCTATCCTCTGGATCAGGTGATTGCCTTTCTCTCCTGGGAGGCATGGTAGATTATCTCCTTCGCTGCTACATAAAGCAAAGAAACAATCCTACTCTGATACCAAAACTAATGCAAACGCACTCCTCAGAACACGTCCTCTCACAGGATCTTCTCTCTCCTAGGCCCGAAGAACTCCGAGGTTCTTCTATTTCCCTATCAGGAAATCTACTCCCACATATCTCTTCAAGCGATCCCCCTCTCTCTACTTATCGAGGAATCAGAACTCATGACTTCGCGATTCCAAAGGTCGAACACAATGCTCTCAAATCGCCGAGACCTGATATGAGTCAACGTTGACCTCTCCTTTGCTCTGTCAGAAATGGTGCTCTATCACAATTTCACTACTCGCGTGGTCAAACACTTCGATTTTCCGACTCCCGATACCCGATGTGCTGAAACTTCGACGCACATGGGTGGGTTGAACTTTCCACCTGCGTCAATTCTATCAGGATTTCGGGGTTCATGGGATCACGAATCTTGATGTCGATGGATTCCAGACTTTCCTTTTCCTGATCCCCGATATGGTATGCCACCTGTCTTCCACTCTACTATTGTTTTGGTCCCACGTAAATCTCCTGTCGGGATATCGCGTTTTGTGATTCCGAGCTGTATGTGTATTCTACCTCTGAGATCTCCGATGCTTCAAAACCCGACCTTCGTGGATCTTATGACATGCGTCCCACTAAATGGATGGTTCTGAGTCCATCGGAATATCGCGGATCATGATATCTCAGTTCTTGATGCAATACTTTGGAGCCTCGACTCACAAAAACCCTGATTCACGCTAGGTCCGTGAATCCAACGACCCTCTCCACAAAGACTTTTTCACTTGTTCGCAAGCTTGGAGTGCCTGCTTGAACACTTCAAACACAACTTCTCCTCAGTGAAATTCTTTGACGAATTTGAGGACTCTTCCCTTCTTGAGCTTTTCCCCACGACTTCAAGTCCTTCAAGAAAACTCTTGCACACACTCCTTGCGGTAACCTTTCAACCTCGACTGAGTGTTGAAGCTCCTTGACTCTGCGCACACCTGCAATAGCTGTCCTTCACTATTCTCACTCAGAATCGCAATTCTGAGACTTAACTTAGCCTGTGCACTCCTTTCATGGCTTCAGCGACCAAATTCACTCTTGGGCGAGCGAGAACAAAGGTTGAACTGTCTGAGCCTCTGTCAACTAACTCCTTGCGGACAACTTCAACTACGCTCCTTGCAGGAAACCTCTCCCTCAGACAGAAAAACAATTGAAACTCATTCTACTCGTCCTCTCAGATTCCACATTCAAACAAGAAATCACATACACAGCATATAAAAGAAAATGTATGATTGGAAGAAAACATTCATGAGCATATCATAAATACACAAAGAACAACACAAACCATGAAATTGAATCAAAACTTTCTTCTATTAATCCAATGTCTGTACATGGGTGTTCTTCATACAATTCTATGCATGCTCTTCCTGAATAATGTTACAATGCACAATGAGGGTGTCTATATCCCATTTCCCTCTTGCACTCTCAAGCTGTCTAATCTACAATTAAATTCTATCTACTTTACATTAACTATCTTAAATGTTGTCTATCTACTAAGGACGAGAGCTTAAAGGCTCAATGTCCATTACAATATACAATTCTGCTTCATTAAATTGCCATATTAATGTTTGGCACATCAATCTCCAAAGTGTTTTCAAAATTTTGTGCTGGCTTGTCCGGCTGTCTCCCACTTCCGTGCTGGCTCGCTTGATGTGCTGGCAATGCTCCTACATCGGAAGGTTACGACTGCATTCAGATTTCAAGCCCCAGGAATCGTGAGCCATTGGATCATTGGCCAGTTACACGTCAACCGTGTGATCTGACAGGAGTTGCACAGGGTTTAAAGGCTCGTGAGTAGAGTGAGAAACCTGAGAAGCATCAGAATATCAAGGTGTCGGGATTCAAGAAATCGAAAGTCCCATGGATAAGAGGTCGAGGAAATCCCCCGTGAAAATCTCGACGAGTTCAGATTCGTCCATTTGCTGGGACAGGTGGCAGGAATCGAGAATCATCGGTATATCGAGAATTCGGTGGAAAAGAATCCGAGACTTGTTGAACCCCCGAATGGTGAAAGGGTTACAGTCGTAAGATCTTGGGAGGGACACGTGTCGTGATCATCCAACATCGGAGATCCAGACACAGGAGGTTGCGCAGGTAAGCATTTTTGGTTTTATAATTTGGAAAAACCCGAGGGTTGATCTGAACCGTCCATCCACTGGGGATGCGTGTCAGAAATCCAAAGAGAGTTGGGGATCGATGTTTCAGAGGTCCTGAGGACAAGATACTCTCACAACTTGAAACTGCAAAGTCCGATTTTCCGACAAGAGGAGAGCTCCATGTGGGCCCAACTGACGTCGTCTCGTCGTAACATGGAAATCAGGGATTTCCAGGGTAAAACTTAGAGGCCCATCATGACCGTCCATCTTTAAGGATGCCTGCCATCGATCTTGACTTTCGGGAAAGGTCCCGAAAGGGGATTCAAATTGGGAGATCGGAATTCGCAAGATCAGGGAATCAAAGGCCAAAGCGCTTCGACATTTGAAGTCGCGAAACCCCAAGAGAGATCGGGAGCCATTGATCTCAGCGACCGATCACCATCGTTGATTGTGGAAGGGCATCCTAGTGACGTCATATCGCGAAATCATGAGTCAGAATATCAGGAGTTTTGTGGGTAAGAGATTTAGCACACTTTGACACTCGAAACCCCGAATCCCGATAGGGAGTATGACTACAGTCATATAAGAGGAGGTCGTGTGGACCAAACGCGTAGCCCAAAGACTAAGGAAATAAGGGAGTGCATCGGGATATTGAAGGGTCATGACATCGAGAGTTTGAAAACCCTGAAACCCGATTTTCTATTCTTGCATTGGGTAGAGAACAGAGATTCGCCTAGAGGCTGCGAAGAGCTGAAAATACCTATGGGCCAATTTCAAAGGAGATTCCAGTAGAGAGTCGAAGGAGCCATTCCAGCTTGAGGGAGGAAATTGAATGATCCTTAAGACCGGGAGGTCAGGCGTAGGGCCTACTGAGGTAGGTGCCTGGGTGGACGCCATCAATTAGTCTGTAACACAAACTCATACATTTCTATGTATTATCATTGAATGTAATTGCATACTATCATCATTTCAATTTGGTATCCCTGTACCGATAAATTAACATCAAAGTTTTCCAGTTAGAAATAGATCTCATCATATCCCATAATTCAATTTCGACACCCATTCATAAGATTATCATTTACCAAAATAGATTGCATCATATCCAACATCATTCTAATAGCATTTATCCTTCATAAAATTCCCATTCTCACAATATGTCGCATCATATACATCATCATGAATA
>SNQJ01S0125318.1:12667-36118 GCA_010110895.2 Picea sitchensis | reverse complement strand
ATTGATTGTAAAACCAATTGAAAACGTGAACAAGGGAATGGTTTCATAATGTAAAGCAGTTACATTTTTTTGATGTCAAGGAGTGTTTTGGAACATGGTGGATGTCTTATTTACCAATGTAATGTCTTAAAAACAATGATTACCAAGCTCCAAACAAAATACTATATAATGATATGAAATAATTAAGTATTTTTTTTTGTTTAGGGCCAACATAGCTGAGAACACACTCATAGTGCTTGCATGACTTCGCTGCCAAGTAAAAAAATAAAATTATTTAGGGTTAAGGTTAAGGAAACATTACACTTAGAAAAAGATTAGGGTTAGGCTTAAAAATAAAATTATTTAGGGTTAAGGTTAAGGAAACATTACACTTAGAAAAAGATTAGGGTTAGGCTTAATACTTGGGTTATTAGCAAATAAAAAAGTATAAAGGATTGATACTTAGCACATATTTTTTTAATGGTGTCAATATTAACTATACATTTCTATTTCTAACCAATATGAAATGTATAATATAGGTTTAATATTAAACATTTAAATTATTAATATTAAAACATTTAGTATTTTCTTCAATAATGTAGTTTGATGGTGGGTGGAGTGTGTGTACATGCTTGGAGTGTCCACTAGAATGGATGTTTCAAAAACTCCATACACAATTTGTTTACAAAATTAAAAAATTAGCATTTAATACTTGATATAATGTTAATTAAATACTTACAATACATTTAATATATGTTAATTTAATACTTGATTTTCTATTAATATATTTAAATGTTTATATATATATAAACATTCTTGATTTTCTTAAGAGGTCACAAGTTCAAATTCAAAGGGTGGTAGGGTATGTATACCTCCATAGACTTTACCAATCAAATCGTTGGGTGGAGGGGGGTCCCTTATCCCACAAACAAGGGAGTCTCATACACCAATTTGGTGTGGCTTGGCCGTGACCTTAAAAATAGATTATTATTATTATAAGTATTGAAATAAAAGAAATAAGTACTTAATACATAATGTATTAAGTACAGCCAACCCTTGGTATGATAAAGAATGTAAAATTGCTAGGAAAGCCATTAGGGATGCTTCTAATGAGCCCTTAAAACTTGATAAGATCAATACGTACAAAGCCCTAATTAAAAGGAAAAAGAGATACTATATCAATAAAAGGCAAGAGCAACTTTCACAACTATACAAGTTGGATCCTAAGAAGTTCTGGAGCCAAATTCTAAAACACAATACAAAAGAAAATAATAGGATTCCCTTAACGGACAGGAATTCCTACCTTAAAAGTCTTTACGAGTTCCCTAATGCCATGGACACCATTCCTATTGTCCATACAAACGAATAAGTTTTTTCTTTAAATGACATAGAGTTCGGGGTTAAGTGGCTCACAAATGGGAAAGCTAAGGACGTTGAAGGCTACCAAGATGAAATTTTTAAAATCGGAGGGCCAATCCTTATCCCTCACATACACAAGCTCTTCAATTTAGCAGTCAAACAGGGCTTCCCAAAGCCTCATTGTTCCTATTTTTAAAAATGGGGATAAAAACATTCCCTCTAATTATAGGACCATTATGATTAGCCTGATTTTAGCCAAGCTTTATGGAATCATTTTGGAAAAGAAGATTAGCATTTGGCTAGAAAGTCATGGTAAAAAAGCTAAAGGCTGGGCCAGGCCGGATTCAGGAGATATCATTCAACTGTGGACCATCTTGTGACCTTTAGTATCATTGCAAAGGAGTTCCGCAATACTAAAACCAATCTTTTTTGTTTTTTTGTTGACTTTAGAAAAGCTTTTGACATGGTTCCTAGGAAAAACCTTTGGAATAGGTTGGAAGAGATAAAAGTGTCTCTCGAGTTGAGGGCTTCTACAATAAGAATGTATGAGAACGTTATTGCTAAGTTTAAAAACACTGAGGGCTGGTCAAAAGAGATTAACTACAATATCAGAGTCAAACAAGGTTGCCCCTTGTCCCCTACCTTTTTTGGCATATACATTGATAAATTAGAAGAATGCTTGGAAAAAACAGGTTGTATCGACCCTACTCTCACTGGTATAGTCATCAATCTTCTTCTTTATGCCAATGATATCATTCTTATGGAAAGGGCTTGACATTGAGCACCTTGAATGCCAAGTGTTGAGGATTCCAACCGCTAGTGTACGTGTGACACACCGCGACTCCCTCTCCACTGCTGCCATCTTCGCCCTTGAGGGACACCCGTGCTGTGGTGATGTGCTGAGATTCATGGCAATAGTAGACAACGTATGCATATGTCTCGCTGTGACAAACCACTGCCTTTGAACCGGATTTGCTTTGGAATGATGCCAAGTGTTGAGGATTCCAACCGCTAGTGTACGTGTGACACACCGCGACTCCCTCTCCACTGCTGCCATCTTCGCCCTTGAGGGACACCCGTGCTGTGGTGATGTGCTGAGATTCATGGCAATAGTAGACAACGTATGCATATGTCTCGCTGTGACAAACCACTGCCTTTGAACCGGATTTGCTTTGGAATGGAATCCCAGTGATAGTATATTTCAGAGACTCGAGCTTGCAGGGTACATTCGTCTCTAACACATTCAGACTACTGGTCCCCAGCGTAGATGTGGCGTAATCAATCATGGATTCCAACGATGTCGCGCAATATCTTCTCTCCCAACTATTTGCAGGACCTTCACACATTTTTAAAGTCTGCTTCATAGCAATAGCCGTCTCGGATCCCTGGGATATATCGAGCTTCTCCAAGGCTACGGACAATTTATCAGAGGAGAATGGAATAGCTTCGACCAAACGACGCGGAAGGAAGAATACTCTACTGGCCGGGCTTGATCTCTTGAGCAGTGTACTGTAGAGCGTCAATTTTGTTCTAGTGTGTAAATCCTTCTCAAGGAAATATATAGTCGACAGGAAAGGGTCAGCTATGATGTCAGCGTCGTCTGTCGCGGAACCGTAATGACTCTGTGAGAGCTGACTGGCCACGCTATCTGGCCCTCCCTTGCGGCCAAGTTTAGGTGTAGGGTAGGTTCTCCAATAGAAACTTTCTTACCCTCCCCTTATCGCGTCGAGCAGCTCCGACGTCTTCTCGGATGACAAAGGGGAGATGAGTACCCGCAGAGTATCGGGAATGGGTGTCGTTGGCAGGTTGAGATGCCAGTAACTGAGTGTCGGAGAGGTAGAAGGCTTGGCGTGCATTGCTTCACTGCCCACTACGACATACTGACATCAAAATGAGATAGTCACACTATCTCCCTCCGTCATTTCACTTCTTTTTTCAAAATACAGTCACACTATCTCCCTTCCTCATTTCAATCATTTCACATTCTAAATACCTAAAAATTGGAGAGAAAAAACGACGTTCTTATCCAAGACTCACGTGGTTAATCCCCTTCAACAACTTGCTACACTCTTGATATCAGCCCTAGCTATCTCAGTCACGTGGGTACCTGCCCTAGATATCAGATATCCGACCTAGATATGAAATATCTTTGTCTTATGTCAACTATTTCCTTTTCAAGTAAATACCATAGTTGCATAGGAACAGTTTCCTCGACATTTTTAATATCTCCTAAACTTGTTTCTGAAATTGGGAGGTTGGGAACTCTTTGGGAACTTTGAAGCTTCAACATCAAAAAATGGGAGCTTGGGAACCATTTTCCTAAAAGAATAGTTTTAAATTAGAATTGTATTAAATTAAAATGTAAATATATTTATTCCATTATTACAGATACATAATTTCTCACAAATATTTTCATTATATTTATTCAAAATATCACTATAAAACTAAGACTAAACTACAAAAATATTATTTCAAAATTAGTTAAGTAAAAAACTTAATAATAGTCACTTTATAGTCATGGATATGAAAACTTTTAATGCATGCATGTTTTCCTTCAAACCCAAACTAAACATGAAAGCCCATTGAATGAATACCTATCCATGGCAAGCATTTTATTGGATAAGGTATTGATTTATTGGATTTTCATATTAGAAGAGTACTATTTTGTTTTTCTTCAATAAAAAAGAATAATGCTTCAATTTTACAAAGATGTTTAGTGTAAAAGTTTATATATATAAAGTTTAATTTCAAGATGTTAAAATTGTATATATGTATTTTCAATTTTGTTTCTCATTTTCTAATGTAATATTTATGAATATTAAAGTTTTAGTATTGTGTTAACATATTCATAATTAAGTTGAAGCACAAAATTAAATTAATAATTTCAATATTGTAGTTGTAATAATAGGAGAAACATAGTCCTCCATTGACCTTCAATTTTATTCAAATAAGATTAAAATGTATCAATATCTCTATACATTGTAATCTAAAGTATCATTATAATCTAAAATATTTTTATATTTTTACATATTATTCTAGTTCCCAACTTCACATTTCCTCTAAATTTGAGAGAAACTTCTACCAATTCCCAATATTAATATCCACATTCCCACATTCTAGAAACTCATGCAACATAGATAAATACATATGTTTTCCTTTTTCTCTTCGTTTAAAAATATTTATTTATCCAAAATCTTATCATATTCATCTTTGTTCTTTATTGAGCAATTTAATTTATTTGCGGTAATGAATGTGATATCAAGGAATCAAATACGCAATCTAAATTGATTTAGATAAAAATAAGGAAAATGCAATTTTATGAAGGTGATATTTCACAACATTGCCACACAATCAAACTTTTACAATTAAAAAAATTAATAGTCCTAGAAAAACTCCACACAAAGCATATAGTGATATTTTCATGATCTAGTTTTATTCCACACATTACCAATATGCTTGGATGTAGGAACACTAGCTAAATATAAACAAAGATGTTTATGTAATTCAATGTTTAGTGATAATTAATGGGAACAAATATGTATGTTTATGTAATTTAATGTTTTGTGATATTTAATAGGAACGATGAGTATAAATCTTAATTTATAAATAATAATAAAAATGGTTGTAATACAGAGATAACATCTTAAATGAGTATAAATTTTAATTTGGCACATAATAATAAGAAATAGTTGTAATTCAAAGGTAACATTTTAATTATTGTCATTAATGACATATTAATAGTTTAATATAATGATAATAAGTTTTAGTGCTTGTAGAAGTTAAAGTTATTATTTTACACTAACAAGACAATTTTAATAGGAAAAAAGTGGCGACCAGATGATCTAAAGGTCAGGACCATTATCAAAAACATGTCTAGAAGAAGTCATGAAAGAGAAAAGATAGACTTAGTCATTGAATTCCAAATGGGAGGTAATCCAATGGAGGAGCATGGGACTATCATTAGAAGTATCCTTGTAGAAGATCATATCACCTCAATAGAATATACTTTACAAAGCAATCATGGGTGTTTAGTATCAATCTTTAAGTAAGACTTCGACTAGAAATAATCCTAAAAGATCCATCAAAGGTGAAATCTTTATGCAAGTAGTTGAGATGAGGGTAGGAACCTAATAAGGATGCATGGACAATATCTTAGAAAACTAGGAGTAGAAAGGATATAAGATAGGATAGGAACAGATGTATGGGATTTTCTTATGTTATTGTTGTTTTAGGGATGAAGAGCCAATATTTTGTGGTTCTCTATTTGAAGTGGAAATGATCTTTGTAATATGGTTGGGATCATAATTATAAGGAAGTATAAGGGTTTTTTTTGTAGACTAATAAGATCAACATTGTCATTTCTTGGAATGTGTTCTCTTTTGTCTAGCTGAATTCTAGTTAATGTTATAGATCATGCTAACGAGTTGTGTGACTAAATGTGTATGCTTCATGAATGATAACCTACCAAGATAAATTAAGACAATGAATATATTTATAGTCAACATTTGTGGGGCATTCCAACTCACAATATTTGCACCATAGTACAAGTAAACATATTGCTAAAAATATCAATATAGGAAGCCTCGACAGACAAATTTTAATATCAATAATGAGGAGAAATCATGAAATAAAGGAATCATAGGATTTTCAGTGTACATGCAACAAAAATGTACCATAAAAATTTCCAACCTCATATCAATTTCAGCATTACGTAACAAGATCGGGAAGAAGAAAGGAAAGGACTACTGATACAAAGAAACCCTACAATATAACCTAAGTGGGCCAAATCCTCAGAAGGAATTCCAAAACCCTATTCTTCCTTAACTCAACATGGAAAGTAGCATATGAATCAAACCAAGAAAGCAATGGGAAATTTGAAAGGGAACACTATGATGGCCAACATTGTGGTGGCATTAGAGATGTGAAAGGAATGAAGCCTTTTAAGACATGGCTAGAGGACGTCGAGAAATTATTGGATGTTTATGCATACCCAAAAGAAAAAGCATCCACATTCACATAGTTCAAGGAAATTAAACATCAGAGGCATATAAAAGATCAACTAGCGTTGAGAATGCAATGCAAACCAAGTCATCAATTGAAAGTGTCATTTAAATATCCTACATGACAACTCTTGATCGAAGGAGTAAAGAGCATAAAGGAGCATGAAATTTGACCGGACTTCCACACCGACTGAATATCAGAGTCGGGTGATAGAAGAAGGAAATTGATAGACCTCGTCGATGGAGCTAGATTGACTGAGTCAATTAGCACCATAGTATTTTGCAAATATTGATGAGCTCAATTGTTATTTTCACATGGTGTCCTAGTTAGTGAAGACTTCATGCGCATATGGAGACTTGTGTATTCCTAGGGAGAATTCCGTGAATTGACTTTATGGTTGAGCCAATGAAGTCAAAGACTATGTACCTAGGCTGGAAAATGAAAAGTGAAATACATATGTTGTAATTGAGTCTGTCACACTTAATTGAGTCAATATTTAATGTAAAATGTAAGTCATAAATGAATTTTAGCAGCGAGGGGGTTAAACATGCATCTTCTTTGAAGGAAGGCGATCCGCTCCACCATTGTAATATGATTAATATCTATGAAATGATAATATAGAAAATTGCCCAAAGAATGTGTGTTGGAATGATCTTGTTGCACAATGATTAATATCATGTGATTATGTTTAGCTTGTTCACACCCTCATCATGAGTTTCACATATAATAAGTCACATTATTGACATCATTGAATTAGAAAGATTTCTTCATATTTTCTCTAACCTTTTTGTTTAAAGGTGGAATTTATTACCATTGTAAAAGTTATCATGGATTATGTTAAATGATGCACCTTTTGTGGGCCCTATTAATTGTACATTGTGTGTATCAAAATTGTTAATTTGAGTAGAAACTTAATGAACATCGATTAAATAGTAGATGAGATTGTTATAAATGTGTATTGCATAAGTAGGAATTGATGTAGTGTATGTGCATATATGTGAACATTGATTAAATGGTAGATGGGATTGCTATATATGTGTACTGAATAAGTAGAATTGATGTAATGTATGTGCATATATGTGATATGATGAAATGAAAATTAGAGTCATGTTTACTAGATATGGGGTGATTAATGGATTAGGTATCTTCACCCCTCGCATTAGTTCGTTCCAAGACCTAAATGATCAAAATCAATCAAAAGAATCTTGGATTACGAGCGCTTATTATGTGTCTTGAAGGTCCTAACCTGGTGTAGGATGTTGCGGTTAGATGATGTTAGTTTCCATTTTTGTTAATGTGACTTATGTTATTGGAATTGCTTGTAAATTGTGAAATTTAAATTTCTATATGTTATTCTGGTGTCACTGATAATTATTGAATATTTTATAGGTTTTACATTATTTTATTTCATGGTAAATTGTTGAAATGTTGGTCATTCAGCTTCACTCGAATCGATCTTCATCCTGCTAGAGAACCATAGCACTCTAAATTCTACAAAGATCCGGCCATAGGCAAAGGAGGAAGCATTATCGAGATCCACATGTACCATTTGGGGACTTAGCATGAGCGGATCTTTGACCTGTAGTTTTTTCCTTTTGGTAGAACAAACTGCAAACATGCCAATTAGCTGATTTATACAGAGTATATCATCCTCAGAATTATCATTCATTCATTTGGTTAACGGGAATTTCTTCCATTATTTCTCTCTCTTGCTTCTCTTTCTTCTATTTTCTCCACACCTATGTATGTCAATTCCCAACTAGATATATTATGTAGTAAAGTTCAAAACATTTACATAAACTTAGTGAACATTGATTAAATAGTTGATGTGATTGTTATAAATGTGTACTAAATAAGTAGGAATCGATGTACTGCATGCACATAGATGTGAACATTGATTAAATGGTAGATGAAATTGTTATAAATGTGTACTAAATAAGTAGGAATTGATGTAATGTATGTGCATAGATGTGATACGATGAAATAAAAATTAGAGGCATGTTTAGTAGATATGGGGTGATTATTAGAGTAGATATCTTCAAGTCCCTTAATCAGCTTTAGTCGCAGACCTTTAAATACAAAATCAATTGGAAGAATCCTCATCAATCGAGACTCCTGTTATTTGTGCAACTTGAATATATTAGTAAAAAAAATGACATTTCGTTAAGCAAGATTGGCATTACAATGAACTTTACTTGATGTTGTAGTGTGATGAACATAACTTGACGTAGAAATGTGATCAACATAACCCAATGTCACAATGTGACAAACATATCGCGGATACCATAACATGACAACCATAGCCCCTGAACCAATGTCAACATTGGCCAACCATACTTAACCATAGACAACTATAGTCAAGTATACTCTTTTGTAGTAAGATATACTTAGCCATGGTCAACCATAGTCTATCATATAGTCAGCTATATTTAAACATGGACAATCATGGTCAACTATATGTCAACCATAATAAACCTCGATCGACCATAACTTAGCCATAATCAACCATGGTCAACCATACTCAACCATGGTATACTAATCCTCTCTGTAAATGTTGGTTAGAATCAGTACCAACCACATTATTAAAGTGGTTGATATACACCAATCGACGCCATTTACCACCCTTCAAGAATTAATGACACTGGGTCCACCACATATATCAACCACTTTAATAATGTGGTTATGTCATTTTATTTACAAATGTACCTATAAATTATTTTTCATTTAGGAATATACTTAATAAATAAAATGTACAAATGTACCTATAAATTATAATTCTTTTAATCGCTATATTAAATTAAACTCTTCCTTTAAATTTGTTTCTTCAAAATTGCTTTAATTTTAAGTTTATCAGTTAATAAGTTTAATTTTATTCTTTTAATCGCTATACTAAATTAAACTCTTCCTTTAAATTTGTTTTTCAAAATTGCTTTCATTTTAGGTTTATTAGTTAATAAGTTTAATTTTTTATTATTTATTAATTTTAGTTTAAAATTGAGGTAAATAAATAATTTATCTTAAAGAGTCATACACCACGTTGAAGGCATCTCTATATGAGGTTTTGCCGAGCCTCACACCGTCCGCGGACATTAAGACACGTTAATGCGATTTTATCCACAACAAATAAAAAACTTCCACGTGTGTCATATCGGTCAGTGTTGAATGCGTAGTTGGTGGAGGCATCTGGGCCATGGTGATTGAGGTGGTGGATAAGGTATGGAGGCATCTGGGCCATCATGATCGAGGTGATAGAGAAGGTATAATATTCTCTCTATATATATATATATATACCCTACTTTTCATTAGAATCTTTCCAAAGTTTCTTTGCACTTCTGAAAGACGACAGACTGTCATGGAGCGAGAACAAGAAGAGATTGGTCAAGAGGATGGAATAGAGGGAGGTCGTCCCCAGAGGAGAATGGTCCGCCTACCCCCAAGTTTGCTTCACCTCCACTCAAGAGTAAACGCCCACAGAGGCTGGATATTCCATTCAAATCGTCGGTCCCAGATGCACCCTCTGTGCAGAAGTGGATGTAGGTCAATGTGGAGGGTTTTCGTTTTGTGATTTCATGCAAAAATGGTTGGCGATAATTCCTGGAGGATACCCACAAGTCCATTGTGAATGTTCTTGGCGATTTCAAATGGGCCTTCTTTGGTGTCTTGATGGTCATGGCGGTCAAGGGCAACTCAAAATTGGAATGAAACAAATTAACAAATTACAAGACTATGGACTCAACTGTTCTGCAATTACACGGGCGAGCCTAAAAGAGTAGACACGATTCCAGAGGTCCCTAAGGTCGGTGCCCCCAAGGTGATCATGTTATATGCAAAAGAATTGTAATATGTTCTATAGGTCATGGAGCTAAGTTTTGAACAGTTTAGGTTTATGAGTTTTGTTAGCCGCGGAGCCTAAGTGCCACAGTCGTGGAGCCCGCTGATGTACTTGTATGTATGCGTGTCAATTAATAAAATATAAATAACACCAGCAAGGCATCATTCCACGGCGAAAGAGTGATGGGGACTGAAAGATCCAGAGGGGCAAGGAACTAGGGCCGGAAGGTGTAGGTACCGAGGGTGGGATTAGGCTGCTTCAGGGGCTTAGGCCCGGAATAATATTTTATTATTATTTCTAAAAATCCATAAAAAGGTTACTTATGCTAACCTAAGTCCCTTGAAGGCCCGTGATTTCCCGTGTGGTGGGAGAAGGGATGACGGGATTGGAACATCACATGCGCAGCTCCTGTGGTGACAAGTGTCAACCCCGTGCATGCTAATATGGGCACCGAGTTGAACCGCGGAGTGGGGAATCTTCCTCCATTCAACCAACCGTATGCGGAACCGGGTACCACCGCCGTAATACCCGGTTTACCCTCGGGAAATGAAGCCTATGTTTGGTCCGGCGAAATCGTACACCATAAAGTCCGTAGAAAGCCGTGGAGTTCGCTTTCACTTTGAGTAACCCGTCTCGAGCAAAACCCGCAGCGCATTGCCCGTGTTAAACCCAGTGGAAGCAATCCCCGTTGTTTAAAGTTGAGATAGCCTGTGCGTGGAGCTTGTTCCAAAATCATCCCGTGAGATCATCCCGGGACAACTGAACCTTTTGGGAATCCTTGTCTATGTTTTCCCGTGATTGGATGTGATTGCTTTACCGATCAAGGTGGAGGCTTGTTATTCGGTGGAGCCACCCTCCCGGTGTGAGGGAGGCGCGGGAAGAGGAGGACCGAAGGAATCCCCCAGAGCTTTAGAGCCCATTGACTCCGGGTCCCGGCCTGCTCTCAGAACTCAAGGTGAGGGAGACTGAGTCGAAGGACTGTCTAGGTGACGTAGAAGGTGCACTCTCCCCGGGTGGAAATGGGTAGCCGTGTGGGGAATGAGGGTCTTTGGGAAGTGAGCGTGGGAGGTTCTTGGGAGAGCTTCTTCCTGCTGAATGTGTATGTAATTGTCTTACCTGTAACCTCAGCCTAAGCTAGGATTCCCTTGCCCTGGTGAGTTCGTCCTACCGGGTGACTCCATCGTTGAGCCGATGAACAAAGGTGGTCTAAGGTCGGGAGGTTCGCAGGGAAGGCTCCTGACTTGTTGGTGATTTCTCCAACCATCAAAGATAAGTATTCTGAACTATGTTTTAATACATTGACATGATTGTGCTATTTTGTATCATGTTTTCCGCCAGGTCAATGAATTAATGACTAATGCTATGGAACATTTAATTAAATAAAGATCCATACATTTACTCTGAGTTGTTAAGTGCGTTTAATTCTGGTTAAATTCATTTGTTTTACATCCATGTAATGAATGATGATTTGAGAGGCTGGGTGAAACTCGGTAGTGAAGGGTACACTACAAATTGGTATCGGGAAATGAAGTTGGTTTCAATAATCGAGCCCAGATGTTGAGCCGCATCTTTGGACCGAAATGTGAGGAGAAATTGAGCCTAGAATGGCCAATCTCGATGTTATTGTTCCAAAGCAAGGCCAATTAGTTGCTTGACCATGTTTGTAAGCTTAGGAGGTTTAGTGATGCTGTGAAATTGCAACTGTTATGGTCTACCATAGGAATATCGTGTTTACACCGGGATGGTGTGAGACCGTCGATCTGCTCGAGGGAAGACAAACCCCTGCAACCGCCAGATTCGAGAACGCAAGTAACGCAGGTTTAAACCTTTGATATCGCACGAGCTTCTGCTTTCCTGAGGAGCGTGGAGTCGCCGATCCCTACGATTAGAATCCACCAACCGTCCAAGTTGATCTAAGTCGCTATGGAACTTAAGTCCCCGCGGTAGAGGAGAAGTCTCAAGAGGACGGATATTCGAACTAAAGAGAATCGAGACCCCCATGATTTTCAAAACCCGAGGAGGGATCATAGCCGTAGAATTCCGAGGAAGACACGTGTCAGAATCCTAGAGAAAGTCGGAACTCAGAGAATCGGAACTTTCAAGCACATAGAAATCTTGTCACAAGAAATCGCGATCCGAAAATTCACGACAAGATCCGGACCGTTTATTTAGAGGACACGGCGATCCGCACTGCTTCATTTAGAGGACACGTGGAGATCCGCATCCATCTGGAAAGTCTCATGAGTGAGTCCATTACGCTTGGAAGTTCATCTGGGAAATCAGAACTCCTGACAAGTGATTCTACATCTTTGAAACTCAACTCGGTAAACCCCATCAGAGCTTTGAGTACTATTACCTGGGTAGAGGTCACATTGACCGAATTTAACCACCTAAGGTTAAAGAGAAAGGCGACGCAAGATATCGGGATATCGAGAACTGAAAAGGTGCTGTTTCGAGCACAGGAAAATTGCGATACACGAATTCCCAATAAAGCTTAGGTGCGTAATTGCCAATCACCGCCGAGGAATGCGCGATTTATAGCAACAGGAGAAATGATTGTTGACAAGTCAATGACTAGGACCCATCGGAAATCCCAGACGTTATGAGCTTGAGGTTGAAATCAACGAAACCCCGATGAGTGGTCTGGATTAAGGTCATATATGTGGTTGTATGGTGAGGATCTATCCCGGAGGGATAGCATGGATGGATCCCATCGAAAATCAGGAAATCGAGGATTCCGCTGTCAAGCATTTTGGCGCATTCATATTTATGAGAAACCCCGAACCTCGATAAGGGATGAGGCCTGGGTAATGAGACAACTACCACATCGGCTAGGGCTTAGCTTGAAGAGCCAAGGCATACTTCCGAGATCTGAGAACTGGAGTTGTGAGGACATGCGCCTGTCGACAGAGCATGTGCCGAAACTCTGATAGGGATTGTCACTTGAGGGAAATGACCACGGCCTTGGCTCATGGTCATATGAGTCAAGGGCTAGGCCTGGGAGGGCTAGCACGTAAACAGGACTTATCGGAGATCGAAAATCCAAGAGGATATTAAACCGCGATGTCAGCAGTTGTAAAAATCCGAAACTGGAAGTTCCAAAATAATCAATTAAAAGTTCTATTAACTAAAAGCCACAGCTTACACAGAACTCGTGAAACTTGTGAAGTTGAAATATTTTTTCGTTCTTGTTCGTATTAATTACGAATATTGTGGGATATTCATGAAGTTTAATGGCCTCGACAATTTGAATTGATTGCACAAGGTGTAGTTCAATACAGAGGCCAAAACTCCAAAACAATCGACGGCAAGTATGGAGTGGGGAAGAAATGCCACTATCCCCCGAACGGAAGATGATCAAGAAGGGAAGCGGGATGTTAATCAAGGAGTCGAGGGATCGACTCTAATGGCATGGAAAAGAGATGGATAAGGAAGGACATATGATGAAAAATCATTGAAGGGCTACAAAAAGAGGCCAAGGAGCTGCCGAGTCGAGGAATAAAGCCCGCGAAAGTCAGTGATCGGGAAGGGAAATTAAACTCAAGATTCTTGCAGAGTCTCGAAAGAATAGAGAAGAAACTTGAGAAAGGAGAGACTCAAGTATGACAGAGATTCGAAGAGCTCGTGGGAGAAGAAGAAGGTCGAGGGGTGATAGCCGACATCACAATCGCTCCAAAGACGCTCGGCAAAGAAGACACATAGTAGTCTAAGCCCATCACCCAATGTAAAACACGAACTGAAGGGAGGAATTGAAAGGAGAGATGAATAAAATTAAACCTCCAACGCTTGATGGAGAAGGCAGTGGAGGAAGATGTGGTGACATGGTTGCTTGGCATGAAGAAATATTTCCAAATAAGCAGTAATTATTCTCGCCTACGCGTAAGGAAGAATTGCAATGTACCAACTGAAAAGGAAAGGCATCTATGCGGTGGGATCAGTTTGTGCAGGTGCAAGACATCAAAGAGAAAGAGGTCACTTAAAGAATTCAAGAGGTATTTCGAGAAGAACAATTTACTCAAAAGGTACTATGATAGAAAGATGGAGTTCTTCGAACTCAAACCGGGCAACATGACCATTGATGAGTAATATGAACGAAATTCTCTCGAACCGCCGGCGCATGTTCCATTCATCAAGGAGGAGGTCGGCCAAAATCGTGAGGTATCCGAGTGGACCGCCACCTTCCATTGGAACAAGATTCAATATGATGATCCTAAAGACCCTTGAAGAATGGCACAAGGGCTTAAATGCCTACCTAACAACAGAGAAAAAGCCTACCTTCGAAGGGCTTGGAATAAACTGTAAGAGGTTTAAGAAAGAACAGAGGCGTAAGGGAAGCAGCCTCCTTTTTCTCGCAGTCACTGGGGATAGTCAACTTTTAAAGAGCCCAGTAAAGTTGAAGGTAGTGAACAAACGTCAAGGCCTCCAACCATGGACCGTTGGGGCTATAAAGGGAATCATAGGTACATAGATTTCCCTCACAAAGGTGAAATAATGGGGACTATCCACAACATTAAAGATGTTCAAAGAGTGGAATACATGGGGAAACATTCCATGGGTTTATGTATCCTTGGAAAACAAGCAAGTATAATTTCAATCACATGATTGAAGTGGAAGGTATGATTAACAACCAACCACTCTGTTATTTTGATTGATTCGTGGGCTAGCCATACGGTGTAGATCCTAGAGTGGTGGAATGTATGCATCTAATGAGAAGCAACATGAGAAGTCTTGGTTATGCGCTTAGCCATGTGGACCAAGAGGAAGGTCAATTTAATCTTGCCAAGTCCTGCCTGACATGAAGGATCGGGAAAGCACTACAATGAATTGAACATTCTACCTTAGGCTCATATGATTGCTTAATTGGGATGGATCGGTCGCACTCAAAGCACCATGCCCTTTTTGATTGCCGAAATAAGAGGTTCACATGCTTGAACTAAGAAGGAAATCAGGTAACAAATTCAGCACCGCGAGTCATGGATCATAGGAGGAAATCTCACTATGCAAATTAAGAAATGTTTTCACTCTAAAGGTTGTCAATTATTTGCAGTCCGTGGAAGAAGTATTCCAAGATGGTCTCAAATCTAAGACCACAGAGTGCTCAATGAGTTTGAGGACGTGTTTCAGGAGGTACTTGGACTACTTCTGAAGAGGGACATCGATTTTCTATAAATCTGATGCCTGGAGCAGCTCCAGTTTTCAAAGCTCCTTATAGGATGAGTAATAATTGTAGCTAAAAGAGTTTGCAAACCTGCAACCGAAGAGCCATTAAAGAAGGATACATTCATCCCAACAGGTCATCATGGGGAGCCCCAAATCCTATTTGTGAAAAATAAAGATGTGGGACCTCGAGGCCGTAGACGACTTCGGTCATTGAACAAAGTCACTATCAAGAACAAATATCCTCACTTGATGATACCCAAATCAAAGATCTATTTTCGAAAATAATTTCGAAAATAGATCTTCGATCCGGGTACCGCGAGGATATGAAGACCGCTAAAGATCAGCCTTCGCAACAAGGTACGCCGAGTTCACCGCGGGTGCCGCTTGATCGGCCCAACGCCGGCCGCCTTCGGCGTGTTTAATGAATGGAGTGTTCGTAAATTATCTGGACAAGTTCGGCCATAGTATTCTTTGACGATATCTTGGTGTACTCCAAGACGTGAGAGGAAGAACATCAACAACATCTTAGAATGGTGCTGTAGGTGTTGAGAACACCAGTTGTATGCGAAATTTAGCAAATGCTCATTTTACCAAAAGGCATCCATATCCGGGACATATTATATCCGGAGAAGGGATTGTTGTGATCCCGAAAGTAAAGGCCATTCGAAGAGTGGCCAAAGACTTAGATGTAAATAGGTTAGATCCTTATGGTCCGCGTTACATAGGAGGTTTATAGTCGGATTTTCAAGGATAGCCTATGCTATCACTTCCTTGCAAAAAGAAGGAGAAGAAGTTCCAAAGGGTCTAAAGAATGTGAGAGCAACTTCCAAAGATTGAAGCAGCCATACCGCGCTCCAACTCAAGATTGGCCGATCCAAGGATTATTATATAGTGTACCACGCGGTAAGGAGGGGTTGGGAGGAGTTCTCTACCAAGAGGGGATTTGTAATTTGTTAATCCCGAAAAGTTTAAAGAGCATGAAAATAATTATGCCACCCACGATTTGGAGCTTGCAACAATTGTGCATGTGTTGAATATGTGGAGGCATTACTTACTTGGAAGGAGGTTCGTCTTGATGAAATACTATTGTGGTATGAAGTATTTTTTTTTGATCAGCCAACCTTAAATGCCGACAAATTAGATGGCTGGAATTTCAGACATGACTTTTGATATCAAGCATATCAAAGGAAAGGATAACAAGGTAGTCATGCACTCAAAAGCATGAATTCACGCATACCATTGGGGCATGTACGTAACCAAGTTGAAAGATCCCATTCTGAAGCTACAAATGTTGATTTGCAGAACAAAAATCTTGTAGCAGCTACAAAGAAGCAGGAAAGTCCACATATCGAGAAAGGTTATGCATTGGGAACTGATGTTCTACTTCTATATAAGAATATAATATATGTACCTAATGACAGTAGAATTGAAGTCGGCAATTCTAAAAAGAAATGCATATCGTGACTTATGTTGGTCATCCCGGATATCAAAAGATCAGAAGAAATCAAAAGCCATTATTTTGGCCGTGTATGAAGAAGGAAATCAATACATCGCCGATGTATGGAATGCCAGAAATTCAAGGCCGAGCACGTACAATTCGCCAGGTTGTTGTAGCCTTTACCTATTCCCCGAAAGTGGAAATGGGAGGTGGTAACAAAGGATTTTATCACAGGATTACCTGCATCAAGCAAGCAAAGATGATTCATTTATGGTGGTGGTGGACAAGCTACTAAAGCTACCCATTTTATTACATTGAAAACCATCTACACAGAGCAGCAGATGTTGTTGATATTTTTTTTTAAAAAGAAGTTGCACGCTTACATGGAATTCTAAATAAATCCTTGTATGTATTCTCATGATAACTGCATGTGGCTGACGCAGATGAGATGATGTTGATAAAAGTTAAATTTTTGGCTACAAAGAGTATCTTGGAAAGATGTTGCTTGAAACCTTTGAGGGCAGCTGGAACTCCCAGAGCCACCTGCGTTTCAGATTCTATCCGCCTCGCTCCTCGCGAACTCAAGGTAAGGGAGATTACACCGGTTGACCGCCCGTGTGACAAGAGAAGGTGTTTACTCCCAGGTGGACAGGCATGGGGAATGAGAGACCATTGGTTGGCGTACTGCCGAGGTTTGAATGGTTGGAGTGTCGGCCGAGGTCTCCGGGTACCTTGGCCTAGACCATGTGGATAAGGATTGTGGACCATGGCTATCTTGGGAAGCCAGTTCCCTGATGGAGTCATAGCCCTACTCAGGGGTGGAAGTTCTTCTCAATTAAAAGATAAGTACATTTCTCTATTTTATTATATGATGTATATTGTATAAATTTTAATGCTATTGAATTTGTTTGTATATACATACATATACATTGCATAAATGATCGCATTACTGCACCCACGACTGTACCTAAGGTATCTCATATTTCATTACTTAAGAAATCTAGGCCCCGCTAATCATGTAATCGATTGGAATATGATTCAGTGCAACCGCAGCGTCCCTAAGTGACGAAAGCAAGCACCGACCCAGCCATAGAGTTTAACAAAGGTCCAGTTGGATCCGGCACGGTCCTCGGTGGACGGCTGAGCATGCAGATATATGGCAAAAAGAAAATTCAAGATCTTTTGAAAATTTTGGAGGACACGCTGAGAGTAAGCTGTAATCGAGGACAAGGCAAAATAAGGGAGGGGAATTCAGTGTCCCTGGGCAATGGTTTCTCCCGCTAAGTGGCATCATGTTATATGCAAAGAATTGTAAATATAATTTATAGGCTGGTGAGAGCTAAGTTTTGAATAAGCTCGTGAGGGCTTATGAGTTTGTGGAGCCTATGTTGAAGGCTAGGAGCTCGCTGATGTACTTGTATGTATGCGTGTCAATTAATAAAATATAAATACCAGCAGTGCAGACCGACCACGATGAAAGAGGATGGGGATCGAAAGATCCACAGAGTGGGCAAGGAACCAGGGGTTGAAAGGGAAAGGCCGAGGGTGGAGCTCAGGGGCTAAGCCTAGGGGCTTAGGCCCCGAATAATATTTATTATTATTTCTAAAAATCCATGTGCACATTATGCTAACCTAAGTCCTTTGGAAGGCCCCATGATTTCCCAAGTGGTGGGAGAAGGGTGTACGGATGGAATGCATGCAAGTTCTCTGGGTGACAAGTGTCAACCCCGTTGCATGTAATATAAGCGCCGAAATAACCGTGAGTGGGGAATCTTCCCTCCATCTCAACCAACCGCGGCATGGAACCGGCACTGGCTCCGCCGTATCACCCCGGCTTATCTCCGAAGACGTGAAGCATGTGTTTGGTCCCGAAGGAAATCGTACCATGTCCCGTGAGCCGTGGAGTTCCGTGGTCTCACTCGAAAGCAACCCGTCTCCCGATAAAACCCCGGGTGTGTGCATTAAGCCCGTGTTAAACTCGAGAGGAATAATCCCTGGTTGTTTGGGAAAAAGCTGAGCTAGCCTCGTATGCGTGAAGCCTGCTCCAAAATCATCCCGTGAGATCATCCCGGGACAACTGAACCTTTTGGGAATCCTTGTCTATGTTTTCCCGTGTGGATTGATGTGATTGGCGCTAAAGACCGGATCAAGGTGAGGCTTTCTGCTAATTGCGGAGCACTCCCTCCAGTGAGGGAGGCGCAGGGAAGAGGGAGGACTCCCGAAGGAATCAGAAGGCTTTAGAGCCCGTGAGAATTCCGTCCTGGCTCGTTCCTCAGAACCTGTTGCAGGAGACTAGCAACAAGGATCGGTTTCAGGTGATGCAGGAAGGTGCACTCTCCTAGGTGAAACAGCATGTGGGGAATGAGGTCTATGTGCAAAGTGAGCATGGAGATTCCCCGAGAGTTTCTTCCTGCTGAATGTGTATGTGTTGTCTTCCTCAGACCTCACTGAAGTCTAGATTCCTTGCCTTCTGTGGGAGTTCGGTCCTAGCTCAGGTGACCTACCTGGAGTCGATGAACAAGTGTGGTCTAAGACCGGGAGGTTCGTGGAAGGCCTCGTGACTTGGTTGGTGATTTCTCCCAAACATCAAAGATAGGTATATCTGAATTATGTTTTAATACATTTGACATGACTGGTATTGTTTTGTATCATGTTTTCCATTGTGTCAATGAATAATTCATCATTAATGCTATGGAACATTTAATTATAGCAAGATCCATATATTTTACTGTGCTCTATGTGTTTAATCGTTAAATGCATTTGTTTTTACATCCATGTAATGAATGATGATTTGAGAGGTTGGTTGAACCTCGGGTAGTGAAGGGTACACTAAAGCTTAAATAGGCTACAATCTAATTCCAATGAAATGCATAATACCTTCAAAATAGTATCAAGTTGAACTGATTTACTACCAGTAACAAAACTGAAGCTTAAATAGGCTACAATCTAATATCTCTTCAAGTTTTCTTTAAATCGTAAATGCTACAATCTAATATCTCTTCATTCCACTTTTCAAGAACGTTGTGTATTCAACTTTTCTACATCACCACCGCTTACATGGGTCGTTGCCCACCTTAGATATCTCATTCAACTTTTTTCTTAAACAATTTTTACCTCTTTTGATTATATATTTAATTTAGATATGATTTTTAATTATATATAAATTCAAAAATATATTATTTTAATTAAATATTTATTAATTGTTAATAATAATTTAATTATTTTTTAATATATATAAATCCAAAAAATAAAACACTTCAATTTTTTAAAATACTATACTCTAATTTATCCCTCATTTAACTTTTCTTTTTCAAAATGAGATAATCACACTATCTCCCTCCCTCATTTCAATCATTTCACATTTTAAATTCCTAAAAATTAGAGAGAAAAACTGACCCTCATATCCAAGACTCACGTGGTTAATCCCCTTCGACACTCTAGATGTCGGCCCTGGCTATCTCTTTTTTTTCTAGACAAGAAAATTGCTTTTTATATTAGTTAATATAAAATATACAACGATGATTCACTTCTTACAATAGGAGTTGATCATTATATCAAACCGAGGCAACCATTACAAACTGAAAAAAAAAACTATTCTTCAAAACAACATACAACGACTATATGCTGAGGACATCAAAAATGATACCCAAGAGAAAATATCCATAACAGTAGAAGACATAAAGGCTCTAATCAAGACATCTGACAGCATACAAAAGAGATATTAGAAAACATGGATGGATCTAGTAAGGCCTGGTTCATTATCAACCCACTGAGTGTAAACAATCTTTCCAAAGTGATCTCGATCCTTGAGCGCTCTTTTGGAAAGAGCATATGCTACCTTATTGAAGTGTTGATAGGTATTCTGAAAATATAGACTGGTTAAATAAATACAAAGCCTCTTTATACGATCCTTCAACCCTTCCAGCGCAATGCTATGGAGACTTCCCCTGTCATTGCACCAATCGATGACCAAATTTGAGTCCCCAATGATTTGTAGACACTGAATGTTGAAATTTTTTGATAAATAAACAGTGGACCAGACTCCTAACAACTCGACCCTATTGTTGGTACCTACACCAGTATTGAAAGTCCATTTAATAACATAGTTATGATTGTAACAAATGATTCCACCAGTACCACTATTTTGACCATTCTCAGTAGTTGCACCATCAAACCATCCCACATTCTCTTGACGCCGAGGTGGAGCCCCGATAAGGGAGGTGGAAAATTGCACATGTGTTTCCTTACTAGCATTATAACACAACATCACTTTCGAAACTACCATCTGTGGGATGGTCGATCCAAAATCAAAGAAAAGATTGTTTCTTTCTAACCATATGCACCAACACAAAGTTGTTGGGAGAGTAATGTAGGAATGATGTTGGTCATCAAATAAAGTGAGACAATCTTCAACAGATTGACCTACCTAGGTCAACTTAGTATTGAGGATTCCTGCTAATAAAAACCAGACCTGTCGAGTGAAAGGGCAGGAGACAAACAAATGGGAAATTGTCTCCTGATTACATCTATACAATATGCAATAACTCGGGCCTTCCCATCCACGAGCTAGCAGGACATCCCAAGTAAGAATTTTATTTTTAAGGAGCAACAAAAAAAACAGTTTTAGTTTTAGAGGCAGATGCCATTTCCAAAGCTTATAAGCTTAATCCCTGGAAACTGGAGCCCAGAAACTATCAGACAATGCTCTATATAATTTGTTGACAATTGGGTAACTCGAACCGTCACTGCAAGACCATCTTAAATCTTCCTCAAAAGGATCTAAGAGGATACCCATGCTAGCTAGCACCCTTCTGTAATGTTCCAATTCCTATGCTAGATCACCGAGTAAACCAATCTGATTTGCATATTTCCAATACGAGGTTTGAGTCAGAGGCATGGTAGAGTTCTTTTCTTGATAAAGGAAAGTTATCCCACATTGATTTAGGGTAGTTATTAGAGCTTGCGATAGAAAATAAAATGATCCTAAACCCATAATTTGATCCCTACCAGCCTGAATAGACACCCCATTACCCGCCTTCCAACAGAGCCAATGATCTAAGAGTGGCTTCATTTTTAATAGGTTTCTCCCAATGAGATTGGTCTCCCTCTGTATACTCCCTCTGAAATATTACTCCTCCTAAGTCTACTTACACCCTCTGAAACCCGACTCCCTCTGAATTTGTACAAACTTTGGAGCCATCTACTCTCTCTGAACCTTATGACCTCCTTTGAAGTGTAATCTCATATGAACTCTCTTAGGAGGTTGACCCTCCCTACTGGATCTTGAGGGTTGAATCCCTATGAACTTTAGATCCCTCTGAGTTGGAAATACTGGTGGGGCCACCTGCCTCACCACTATTGGAACTACATGTCTCACTATTGGAGTAGCCACCTGCTCCTCCTCATCTATCTCTTTGCTTTTGCTAGTCACAACACACATAGACTTGCACAAACAACACCTATCCATATCAAAAAAATATATGGTACCCCTTATTCTTAATCGCCGAGACTAAGAGAAAAATCCTCCTGTGTTCTGTCACCCATAACAAATTTGACACCCTCAACACTTCTCCCAACTCAATCCTGAATGATACGATACTAGATCCTCGTATTACATGTTTGGTTCCCATACCAAGATCCACACACAAGTCTAAGTGAGTCTCTCTAAAGATGTCAAATAACTTTCTATCACCTGTCATATGAAAATATGCTCTAGTATCCACCAAACAGGTTCCCCTGCTAGAGACTATACCTAAAAGGGTGGAGATCAACAATATCTCCCTCTAGAACCTATCTGCAACCTCATCAACCTTTGTTGTTAATAATTTATTTCTTAATCCCATTCCCCTATAGTGTGGACACTGTGAATCATAGTTCCCAAAGTCATGACACTCAAAACATATGATCTTGCTAATATCCTTCTTCCATTTTGACTTTGGATATGCTTCTCTCTCAGGAGAATCCCTTCTTCCTCGATAATTTTTTATGCTCGAAGAACCTCTTCTTCCCTTCCTAGTGTGGTATGTAAGGGCCTAGTTCTCATCACTTCTACTCTTCACCTTACCATCTATATCATCCATGGATACTAACCGATTCTCCTCCTAGATACAATTTGTCTATAGTATATCAAAGTATAGTAACTTATCTCATGCACAGATCCCCTGCATAAATGGTTCCCAGGACCTGGGAAGACCTCTCAACTGTAATGTCCCCATTTTGGGACATTATAACATTATAGAGTGTTATGCCTACCAGAGTAGCCAAATAGGGGTAACATAGAGTTTAGAAGATATTGAGGGGTTTTATTGGGCCTGAATTTCTTCGTTCATCATCAGGATCCATTCCGCACAGCTTGGCATTGGTTCCATTGCATTCCAACGATTTTCATAATTTTGATTTATTACGGGTCATATCTTAATTAGATTCACTACAAAGGTCATAATGGGAAAATTGCTTGGAGAAACCTCTCAGTGTAATAGCTCATCAGAATCGAGAGGAAGAGAAGTACATGATAAGATGATGAGAAGTGACTTTCACTGGTCGGAGAAGCCATAAGGATGGATAAATCACTTTTTAGAGGTAAAATGGTTAATTAATTAATTAATTAAGTGATTTAATTAAGGAATAATAAAATAAAGTAAAATTCACTTGGAGGGAAAAGGTCAACAATGAATTAGGGTTT
>SNQJ01S0125317.1:26309-43083 GCA_010110895.2 Picea sitchensis | reverse complement strand
TAAAAGAAAGAGCAAGGAGTTTGTGCAAGTGATGGTTGAAATCTGCTCTAAAGTCTCTTCCAAGCAACAACTTGTGAGACAAATCTGCAACTCAAACACAATGTGAATCTATAGCAGCATAGTATGATGATTAGTATAGAAATCTGAACTAATTAATAACCCTATCTAATCAGCAATACATAGATCATCAACACTAATGTATATTTGACCTACTTCAATAAACTAATTTACCAAAGATACTAGCATATAGAACCACACAATGAAAAAGGAACAAGATCACCTCATGTTTAGTTGATAACAAGAATAATCTTAGCAATCCAAAGTTCCTCCAAAGCTTTCTTTATTTCATCCAAAAATGTGAGAGAATTGGGCAACTAATTGCCCCAAAAATCTCAAGAGAAAATGAGTGATTGGAAGGTGGCAAGAGCAAGAAGATGGCAAGAATTCGGTAGCATAACAATAGCTCAAAGAATGGTCAGGTAAAAGTGAGGGGAATGCTTCTCTTTATAACCCTAGAGGCCAAGAGAAGTCACTTGGATGAATTCCAAGTGTTGGTTCAAGAGTTAGAGAGAAAATCCCAAGAGGAGGGGCGCCCCACTTAGGGTTTGAAGCAAAAATAAATGAAAGGGTGAGGTGTAGGTGTTAGATAGGCCTGAGGGGAAGGCTTCTCTTTATACCCCTAGAGGCCAATATAGGTCACTTGGATGAATTCCAAGTGTTCGTTCAAGAGTTAGAGAGCAAACTCAAAGGAGGGTGCACCACTTAGGGTTTAGCAAAAATAAATGAAAGGGTGAGGTAGGTGTTAGATAGGCCAAGCATTCATCCTAGAAGGCCACTGCCAATGAGGAGGGCCCATATGCTCCAGCCAACATAAGGAAAGTTAGGGTTTGGGTGAGTTGTAATAACTCACCACCAAAGGGGGCGCAAATGAGAGGAGGTGCATTTAGTGAGAAGCTGGGTTAGGTTTAGAGTTAGGTTTTGGGTGGGTTAGGGTTTGGTAAGTCTAGGGGGGTGCACCACATGTGTGAAGTGCCCACTCCAAAGCTTCAAGGAGTAATTCAAGGGATCTGGTTAGTTATGGGTCGTTTTCCTTAGGGTTTAGAAGGTTAGGGAAGTGAGTAAAGAGGTTGAAACAAGTTGGAAAGTGTTTATGATGGGTTTGGGTAGGTTATGAAGGTCTAACTTACACTTTCCACCCTTGCACACTAACTCACTAACTCAAATTACAATGATTTTTGACATTTTAATAATGTCATCTTAGCAATTAAAATTGTTGTTTTGCCCTCAGATCAATTTCAGTGATTCAGACATAGTAAACTTTGTCCGACTGAGCGAAACTTGGTCTATGGGTGTAGGGGTTCTATCTACTTTTGAGCACAAATACCCCTATCAAAGCCCAAAGATCCAGTTTTTAAAATATAAGCTCAACTACTAATTAACAAATTGTTAAAAATTTAATTAATTAAAAACCTATCTTGTACCTCGGACGTAAATCATAAACTTCTTGCACATTGTCTCCGCGGTCACATACATTCAACAAAGCTACCAAAGAATGAGACTATCGCTCTCCACCACTTTGGAGGAAGTCATGGAGGGAAAAACTTCAAGGAAGTCGACTCAGAGCTTGTCTGGTCGTGACAACCCGAGGATAAAACCGATGAAAGGAGAACCCCAATGGAAACACCCAAGGTACCTGACCTAACTATGATCCATGCAGACTTATTACATTATCAACTCACACAGGGGTGCAGAAATTTCTACATACTCTTGTGTCAGTATCGATACCCAAGTAGAACCAAACTGCTCATTAAATTTGGTATCCGTGATGCATCTTCATCGGGGCACGTGAGTTGACCCTAGATGAATAGGTCAACAAGCTCTTACAGGTTTCCCTCCTTTTCAGTAGTTTTCCTCATTCGATGTTATTCATAGGGTATTTTCATGTACCGCTTTCACTTGGCACACACGTGAAATATGCATAGGGTTGTTGGTTCATGAACATGTTCTTCATCCGATTCCACCAAATCATGAAGATCCTAATACTTTGTAATCATGCCGAATGATGAGATATGCCTTATTTCTCTCCTTTCATTGGGTCTCCTTCCATTGAATTCATCCTGTCTCATTCGAAATGAGACCCAGATTCTTATGAGTACCTTGAGGCTTGCACAACATAGTGGCGTGTCCCTCTCCCATCAACAGCCAGTCACATTAATGTCTCTGGATCGATGGATTGTTCAAGTGTTCAACCCCGACACATTTATTCACACTTATAAAAATGTACTCGGTGCCAAGTTTCTTGACAATTTTACCATTATCTAGGTTGTCTTGTGTTTGTTAACTGTATACATTAATGAATGGTAATAAAACCCATGTCTCATTCTCGCTCAATTCCTCAAATCCTTTATTCACATGTGATGACTTCTGTATATTTGGTGGATTGTGTAGAAGACTGAAGACATCGATGTGTCCGCAACTTTTGTTAAGAACCAAAACATCAATATAGCATAGAAAACTTCAAGAAAAGTACTCAACACCTTGAAAAATAGATAATATCAGATAATAAGCTTCCTTCGAGGGGGAAACCTCCTTTACCCCAATTTAAAAATGTTCAAGTACAAGATGATTCAAATGAAAATGTATCCTTGGTATATATAGAGACTAGGAAGTTTTAATGGCCTCCAAAGTTTACATAAATAAAATAACATTACTAATCTAAATCACAACGTCATTCAAAGCCCATATAATAAAATAACATTACTAATCTAATATGCCCCATTCATGGTAATGAGCCAATATTAGGGCTTAACATGCCCCTCCCCTTGAGACAAGTGTTGTCCCAACGCTTGAGTAACTCGATGCTTCTGTATAAAAGATCATCTTCCCAAGTGGAATCTTCAAATCGGTAGTTTCTCCATTTAATGAGATACTCAAATGGATCGACTCTAGTTGGTGAATTATTGTGTCGGTGATGGCTTCAGTCTCCAACATCATTTTCCTTCCTCATTGCTCGCAATATAGTTTGAACTGGATCTTGTCGCTTCAACTTTTTAAGCATGAAACATGGAAAACTGGTGTACTTGTGAAGACGCAGGCAGCCCAATTTGTATGCCATAGTACCAATCTTTGGTAACACCTTATAAGGGCCATAGTACTTTGGTGATAATTATTATCCTTCTTGGTTTGCTTGAGGGACATCCGTTTTATGGTTGTAGTCTAAAAATACCCAATCCCCTACTTCAAAACTTCTTTCATCACGATGTTGATCCGCTTGTTGTTTCATGCAATTATATGCCATGGTCAAGTTGTTCCATTATTTGAGAACTTGTTGTTGATTCGATGTGATCTTCCAATCGCTTGAACTTTATATTTTCTTTTTTAGAGAAGAAGTGACAGGCGAGGGTGGCATTCATAAAGTGCCATAAATGGTGTCATTTTTGTTGCAGCAGGAAAGGAAGTGTTCACCAAGGGTAACCATTTGAACCATTGTGCTTGTTTATCGACAAAGCAATAACGGTATCCTTCTAGACATTTGTTCACCATCTCAGTTGTCCATCGATTGAGGATGATAGGAGAGCTATGAGCCAATTGAGCACACAAACAAGAAAATAATTTTATCAAAGTGTCCGAAGATGGGATCTCATCACTGCACAATCTTTGGGCTGCCATGGTAGCTTTTGAACTGTCTCATGAACGCATGACCGTATCAGCTTTGAAGGGAGGAGAGAGGCACAAAGTGTGCATACTCATCAGACCATCAACAATCACCATGATGACACTCTTTCCTTAGACTTTGGTAACCCCGTGATGAAATCCATGGAAACCCTCCTCCCAAATGTTGACTTCGGATTGATAATGGTTGTAAAAGACCCGGTCTTAATTACTTCCACTCCTATTTTGTTGGCAAACCAAACATTCTCGGGCCACAAACTTTTGAATACCGGCTTAAGGCCATCCCAAAAACTCTTCTCACTTCCATGGTAGAAGCCAAAACTCGAAAGTGCCTCCCACTGAGAGAGGTGTGTGCCCACAGCACCTTTTGTTTGAGTTGGGGAGCTCTTACATAAATATGTTTATCTTTGTACCATAGTGAATTATTTTTCCATGTAATGTATCTCATGCACCAATCCAACAGAACCTTCAAATGAGAGTCCACACTTTTTCGTCATTCTTCCATTCATCCTTTGCTTTGGCTATCCAATCAAGTTGATGATTGAGATAGCACAGAGAAAAGGCCTCAACATATTCATCATCCTTTCGCAGGAGAGTGCATCCTGCCACAACATTTTGCTTCCTCTTTTATAGACGATTTCAAAATCATAACCCAAAGATCTTTGTTACCCATTTTGTTGTTCTCAAGATAGTCTTGTTCCAAGAAGTATTTAAGACTATCAAGGACTCTTTGACTCGAAGTGCCTACCATTAGGTAAGGACGCCATTTCTTCAATGCATGTAGTATTGCTATCATTTCCTTCATAATGGGTTTGTAAGTCTCTTCCCGATTGGTCGACTTTCAAAAGCCAGGGCCTTCTTGCACTAGGACGGCACCAATTCCATTTCCCCAGGCATCACATTCCAATAAAGGTTTTTGTGAAGTCCGAGTGGTCAAGACAGAGTCACACACATAGCCTCTTAAGTTGTTCAAAAGCTTTTAGTTGCCTCTCGAGTCCATGAAATGCATCCTTCTTAGTTAGTGTCGCTAGAGGTGTCGCTATTCTTCCATAGTTCCAAACAAACTTACAGAAAATCACAACCAAAAAATCCTCTAAGATTTTTAATGTTTGGGGAATCGCCACCATCATGGCCTTAATCTTGTTAGGGTTCACTCGACACTTTCATGAGATACAATAGACCCAAATACTCTACCTCCTTTACTCCAAAGAAACATTTGGATGGTTTGCTATATAGTTGTCGCCCTCCTTTAAGAGTTGTAGCACCTTGTCAACATGTTGCGATGATCCTCCCAAGACTTGCTATAGATTAGTATATCATCAAAAATACTAACACAAATTTCAAGGAAGGTTTGAAAATGGAATTCATCAACCCTTGAATGTGGAAGGTGCATTTGTGGGCACAAAAGGCATGACCAAAATTCATAATGGCCTTCTCATGAGGTTCGAATGTCGCTTTTTGGGATATCTTCTTCTTCATTCTCGATTCGATGGATACCTCGAATCTGATCCAATTTTCTTAGAAATAGATTGCTCCATGTAGTTCATCTTAAAATTCATCAATCACTCTGAATGGAACTTATCTTTAATAGTGATCTTGTTGAGCTCTCTATAACTGGACAATACCATGAGCTATCTTTCTTGGAATACCATTACCACCGGTGCAGGTAAGAACTTTGGCTAGGTCTAGATGCTACCTCTAACATTTCTTCAACCATACTAATTTCACTCTTTCTCGGCATATGTCCATGGCCCGATGTTAGAGGAACACTCCCAGAATTAGGTGAATTTCATGATCATGATTGAAGTTGGTGGGAGACCTTTGGGAATACCCCAAATACCTTTGGAATGCTTATCAATGATCCTTTGAGATCTTTGAGGAATAGATAGCTTAGATGTTTGCACATCTAGTGAGCATATTTTACAATAATGCCTTGATGTCTTTTTCAATAATTTTGTCATGCCATTAGAGCTTATCACCTTACCTGCTTCCCCAGGATACCTCTCAACTCACTTTTCCTTCCAATAAAATTTCATGAAAGTTCTTGAAAATTAAAAGCCATCGCTCCTAATGATTGTAACCATTGATTCCTAGTACAACATCTCAAGACCACCCATGGGTATAGCAATCATTGGACTATTCATTACATATTCCCATAGTAAGATTGATCTTATTTAATTTTCCTGAACAATTGATATTCTTATGCAACCATTACTTGATACTCTGGCGCCGGATATACAAAAGCAATTGAGACCTTGGCTAATTTACAAAGGAATGAAATTATGAGTACCTAATCAATTAGGGACTATTACCTTTTCCTTTTGATGTATCCTTCGATCTTGAGGGTTTGAGGAGTGCTAATTCCAGCCAATGCATTACATGATATCGTGGAGTCAACTCTTCGCATTTGAAATTGTTTCTAATGCCATCTTGAGATGGTTCTTGTTCTGTTCTTCTTCCTCTTCAATCTATGTAGAATAAATTTCTTCTCACCACACTTATAAGTCCCATCAGACTTACGGCCACAATTAAAGCATAAACCTTCTTTGCTTTCTTTCCTCCAATTGTTGAGGTGTCAACCCTAGGTTGATGTGTTTTAGAATAAGGAGAATTGTTCTCTCTCTATAGATGTTAGGATGTGGTCCTTCCAGTGTATTCATAGCCATATTTTTACTCTCTCAACATTTTCACACCTTAAAATGCATCTAATGATTTGTCCCAAGGCTAAAACCTATGTTGAATGTTTTATCTTTTAAAGCCTTCTAGTGAATACATCAATCATACTATCCTGAATATCAAGTTACCCAATCTTTTGAAGTTTTCAATGTGCTTGGTAACCGAACCCTTTGCTTGAGATTTATCAATTCATAAAGAAGGTATTGTTCCTTGTATCCTCATAGTGATATCATTCGTGAAATGTCCAACAGATGAGTGATTTGCGAGAACAAAGTTAATGATACCAAACAAATTGATTAGGTTCTAAATATAAGAGTAATTGCACTTTTGTGTGTATGTGGTACATTATGGAGATCAAAGAATTGCTCCATCTCAAGTATCCATGGATCGGGTCCTTGCCATCAAACTTCCTCATGTCAATATTAGGAACATGGTTGGTCTTCAAAACCAAGTTGGAGTTTTCTCCATTCTTGATTTTACCTTGTGTCCACATCATGAATTCTCATGGGATGCATTTTCACTTTCGTGTGTCTTCTCTATTACTTTAAATTTTTTCAATACTTCCATGATCTCCCCCTTTGTTCATCTATCTTAGTACCCAACTTAGATTCCATTGAATCCATCTTAGTATCCAACTTGTATTCCATTGAATCCATCAACTTAGCTTCCATTGAATGTATCTTAGTTTCCCAACTTGATTCCATTGAATCCATCTAGTATCCAACTTGGATTTGCATTGAATCCATCTTAGCCAGTTCATTTCCATGTCCCTAATACATTTTCACCTTCATCAAGAGTCCAAGTAGGATTTTCTGGAGGTTTATTTGGTGTAGAAGTTCCCTTTGGGTGGCATGTTGGCCAAGTATCACTTTTGAACCTTGATTTTGAGGTGGTTCTCGCTAGACAATATTTCTTCACATTCCCACTTTGGACCTTCTTAAAAGGAACTTATCTTATGTATTTCTCTGATATGTCTTCTTCAAATTCCACAGGTCTGATCAAAATTGTATGTGCCATGTGGAATTTACGCATATCTTCCCCCACGCCTTGCTGATTTTTGTCCTTTCCAGGAGATTCACTTGTATAGTGTGCCCTGCACACAATAATTGATATCACCTGAAACTCGCACTCAAAGTACCACCACCGTCCACGATCCAATGCAACCAGTCCCACCTAATTTGGATACCCAGAGCAGTTATGCTTGTTTTACCTAGAACACCTTCTGAGACTAGTCAATGAGGCTAGTCAGATAATCTCTATCTTACACAGGGTGTATATACAAATTTAAGATGACACAGAAGCTGAACTTTTTTCTCCACAGATAATATACTAAGTTCTGTAAATTTTCCGAGTTCAGGGTATGAAACGTTACAGAAATTTTTATAGCAAAAATTTATAATGACTCATTTGCATATTCCATTACCCTATCGTACCGACTTTATCTCCCGAAAGTATAAGGCCCCTCAGGAGCTGAATTCTTAACACAACGTATCTTGATCCGTCTTATAAAAACCCTTTAAGAATTTCCCTCCTGAAACGTTGTAGAAAAAAAAAGTTATAAAGAAAATTCCACGGTGTCTCAGAAGAAACGGTCCCCCAGACCTTGAGCTTCGACACCATATGTTAAGAACCAAACATCAATATAGTATAGAAAAACCCTCAAGAAAAGTACTCAACGCCTGAAAATAGATAATATCATATAATAAGCCTTCAGGGCAACCTTTACCCCCACTCCTAAATGTTCCACAAGATGATTCAAAATGAAAATGTCTCCTTGGTATATAGGAGACTAGGGAGGTTTTAAATGGCTCTGGCCTAAAGCCGACATAAATAAAATAACATTACTAATCTAAATCACAACTAATGGCCTAAAGCCGACATAAATAAAATAACATTACTAATCTAATATGCCCCAATTAAGTGGTAATGAGCCAATATTAGGGCTTAACAAATTTCCTGAGTTGTTGCTTCCTTTTCATTGGAACAATACCGATATGACTTTAGTGATCATGGGATATCAGATTGTACTCCATTGTATACAATTATCTTCATATTGATTTTTCAACTGGTTCTACTGGGCCTTGTTCGTGACTAAGACAACCTTTGGCATGTAACCGCATTTGTATTTTCCTATTCATGGCCACAGATAGTTGTTTGGTTTTTTCACATGGATCTACAGTGTAATTAAAATTGCCATCCATGTATGCAAAGTCAGGGAATAATGTAATGAGAAACTAGTTCTTCCAGTTGGTTCCCCATCACTCCACTTATAGGTTTTTTATAATGTATTTCGACGATCGTAGATACTCCTATGACCTCACACATTAGAGGGAATATATTATAGCAATATTTTCCTAACCTTATTTAATCTTACACAGAGGGCCTTTTTCATTTTCCCTATGTAGACATTTCATCCCTTTTTGCAAGTCCCAGAGCTAAAAATACATGTTTTTCCACATGTACGCACCTTGCCTACTATACATCATGCGTATACACAGGCTGCAACACTACAGCCCATGTACATCACGATAGGAGATCTATGATCCTTGGCCCTCCATATACTGGAAATGTTATGACTAGGCCCTTCAGATCCATTTGAAGGCTATAAATGGGCCAATTCCAAGCAATGGAAAAGATTAGAAACAATTCAACTTTGAGAAGAAAGTTACTTTGGATAAATTATTTACTTCATATTGAGTTTGCATCCCTTTGTCCTTTAACTCTGAACACAGTGTTCAACCCCCAAGCTCTTTCCTTATCGATTGAGAACTTCATTGTTTCTATTTTATGATATTTCCTTTAGTGGAGGATTGAAGTGGTGGAGGCCCAGCTAGAAGGAACTCAGTTTCTCAGTTCTGAACCATGCCGACACAGAAGTCTGTAACATTTTCACTTCTGCTGATCATATATTAATAGAAATACTATTTTCCCGCTCAATTTATATCTTGCGAATATTTGAATTATTATTCCATGGGCATATTTGTTATGTATATTAATGGATTACGCTATTGAATGTGATAACATCATATATTATCACCATACGATTGATTTGCTTGGTTTTTGAGGACTAGTTGTAGGTATATTTCTTTGGGTCAAGTGCTCAATAGTGGACTTCATCGAAAGTCTGGACAAGGTAGGCATTTTATCTTGTCTTGTTAGCATATTTTTTTATATAGCATACTTGAGAATAAAGTTGATTTCTGCAGTCATTTATGTCTTTTGTGGTGTACCCCTAGCCATAGAGATATTTTCCTCGTAACACATTCATATCTTGTTGTTCCAAGAAATATTTCAAGCCATTGTGGTTAGTCTTAAACACGAAGCGTCCTCCTACCAGGTAGTGTCTGAACGTTTCCAAGGCATGCATGATGACCAACATCTCATTATAATATATCAGATAAAGCTTCTTTATCTCCCTAAGATACCTAAATATATTCTACCATCTATTATCCAAGGAAGATATCTGATACAACAAATTGTAGAATATATGTCGAAATTTAATTTATTACAGTCAATAGGTCATTGAACAAAAGGTTAGAGTTTGAGTTCCTTAGACACAAGAAATACATAGCTAATCTAAAAAGATATTTTAATTTACTACATGAACTGTATGTGAGTGCGCATGGACTGGTGGAATAAATATGGAACTGGAATACCTTTTGTGGATAGTCAATCATCTTCACCAAGTGCATTTATTTTTCTTTCAACCTGCAAAGGAGTAACGAAATATTATTATCATCCTACTATGGTACAAAAAATTAAAGAATAAGATAAATTACAGAGTCAATTTTGATTAATTGGGTTGGTTTTCATTGATTTCAACCCTTGAAGGAAGTCTAGTAGAAAATTATGGTAGCACAAAGGTTTGGGTAATGGACCCAATTTTGTTTGAGGGATAATGGTATGAGTTTTGATATCTTTTAAGGGAATACTATTCTATATGGATAGTACATATCATGCCATTTCCAGTGGTATGTGGAATGCCACATAACTCCTCACAATTAGAGAATTATGGCCATGTGAAGTTGGAGAACCCTGATGAGTCATCTAGAAGTCCCAAAAGGTCAAAGTAGTCAAAGTGGTTGAAAAGAAGAAATTATTTAAATAATAATGTCAAGTGATGAGTGTACTATAAGTCAAAGTGGATACAAGATAAATTATTTAAATAATAAATTTAATGGAGAAATTACTAAGTGCACACGTGGTTAGAAGTGGGTTAGCCCTAAAATAAGGAAAGTGGGTTAAGATGGTTAGAAGGTAATTTAAATAATAAAGTGAAGTGACGAGTGTATTATAAGTCAAAGTGGATACAAAATAAATTATTTAAATAATAAATTTAATGGATAAATTACTAAGTGGACAAGTGGTTATAAGTGGGTTAACCCTAAAATAAGGAAAGTGGGTTAAGATGGTTAAAAGGTAACCCCTTGAGGAAGCTACATGAAAGTATACATAAGAGGCAAAGGTCTCTCATTTTTAATCACACTTGAGAATATTGAATATCTAAAAGTGATTGAGGTAACCAAAGGATATATAAGCTGAATTTTAGAGGTAAGGTGAAGTAAAGAATGCCGAAATTCAAGGGAGGATAAATTCTTTTGATGATGCTTTCTAAGGTATGTTATTTACAGGTCATCTCACTATTTTCACAATAAAAAAAATTCTAGAATGATTTAGACCGTGAAATTGGGATTCCGTTGAGGAAACATATACAAGTAGTTGTGATAAACATTTTAGCTTGTTCTTCATTGTATTTTTGGAGTTACAGTTCATGGAAAATAGGGTTTGTGGCTAGTCCTGAAACTAGTCTAAAACAAGTGTTTCGTGTAAAAACGTCATAAATTATTAATAACAGATCCAAATTCCATAAGACCAAATGTATTATTTAGAGTACAGTTTTTATTATTCTGTGTGCAATTTTCATATCCATAAAGAAAATATTCTGTATGGGGCATGCTCTACAAGTTTGCTCTCTAGAATAAGCCAAAATTCAATAAGGTATGTAATTTTTTCTATAACTCCTTTTGTGAGAGGATCCAATTAGTGAAACTTGGATGAATTGCATAAACGACACTGAATAAAAATGTGTATTATTTTCAGATCTTTATTCATTACAGGTTCATAGTTATGATTATTGCAAGTTAGGGTTGTTGACTCATCCAAAACTAATCATGTGAGACTAAAGTAAAATTTGATGAAAATGCTAGTCTCTTGTTAAGGAAGGCTTACAACTATGTGATCATATACACCAGCTCTATTACAAAGTTACAAATCATATTTGGATGATGAAATTGATGAGGGATTTTGGTTGAGGTATGTTATAGATAAAGGTTGTATAACAGTGAGGTTGTGGCACATGGTTTGATGTAATGGTCTAAGGTATTTGGTTATGGATAGTGTGATGTATTTCTATATAACTTTTGATGGTTATATTGGTATATGTATTTGGTATACGGTTGAGGTACATGTTGGGTACATGGTTGAGACAAGTAGTTGATGATTTTTCACATACATGAGGTGTATAGTTGATGATTTTGGTACATCTTGATGAGTCATATTTTATGTGTATTTGATGCATGATTGGTACATATTTGGTGCATGGTTGATGGAATCATTGATGGTATAGGTTGGTGCATGGTTGATGCACTTGTTTATGGTACAGGTTGATTACAGTTTGTTTGGACAAGTTATTGTGACATGTTATTTGTACAGGTTTGATGCCTGGTTGATGAATTTTTTTATGGTACAGGTTGAGGTACAGGTTTATGTATGGTACATGTTGGCACACGTTATTGGTACAGGTTGTTACAGATTGATTGGTACAAATTTACAACAATTTATCTCACAGTGATAGTGTGACAATGGTTCCATCATTCTACTTCTACGTCAGGGCGGTTGGAAAAGACAAGGACAAGTGGTTGTAGCCACCTTCTGGTTGTAGCTGGAGAACATAGAGGGTTGTAACCTCCTTCTGGTTGTATCCAAAGAATTGGGGAGTTGGAGATTCCCCCAGGTTGTAGCCTGGGAAAATAGGGGGTTGGAGCCTCCTTCTAGTTGCAGCTGGAAAATAAAGGAAGTTGGTGCTTCCAATGAATGTAATTCTTAAATAAATATAAGAAAAATAATTATGTGGTTTTATCCCTCTTTCGATTTCCACGTAAAAACATTGGTGTACTGTGTATGTGTATGATTGCTCATTTTTTCATTGTTTATGTGTATGATTGCTCATTTGTTCATTGTTTATTTACTCTGCACTTATTGGATGATAATGCTAAATTGATACAACACTTGCATTATATGATAAAAAGGATTAAATTTCTCTATTATTGATTCACCCCCCCTCTCAATAATCCAACAGTCAAATCATACTCATCTGAAATCATGATTGATTTCCATAGAGTCATTGTTGTTTTATGAAGTAGTTGATCCACCACCCACGAGGGGGAGTGGGTGTGTAATCCATCTGATGGGTTCCCTCGCAATACAAAGGGACCCATCATTAGTTTGTATACATGTGAAATTACTACTCGCGCAAGTAGTAAAACATAAGTAAAACTTATACTTAAGTACATTACCCTTGATATACCTTAGCTTATAAGATACATAGAGCAGATATACATACAAGAGAAATGGAAACATAAATCAATAGTAGAGTTATAATAACTAGTGAGCATTACTTTGAAGAAGAATACCCAAACTTTATATAGAGGGCCAAATAACATTGTGAGAACTAACACTTTAAACATAGATAACTTTATGCATAGACAGGTGTTAGGACCACACAATGTACCTTTTTGCCTATAATTTTTGCCACTATTACACTCTTGATCACCCACATTTAAACTCATACTATCACTTTATCTGATCATYCCAAAGGTATACAAATGCCCCTTCTCATTACTATACGTTTAATATGTTTTTCATAATATTTTACATCATTCTCGTACTTAACCATTGATTAGAAATGTATAAGTGCTGAAATAGTTCAAACTGCMGATTAGCATTTGAAGCCTGATGCTGAAACACARAGTTGTTATACAGTCCAGGGTCGCAGATGTTGAAACACAGAGCTATTACACAGTTCAGAGTCACAGATGTTGAAACACAGAGCTGTTACACAGTCCACAGTCGCAGATGATGAAACACAGAGTTGTTACATAGTCCAGAGTCGCAGATGATGAAACACAGAGCTGTTACACAGTCCAGAATCGAAGATGCTGAAACACAGAGGAAACCGTTACACAACCCAGGACCGACGACGCTGAAACACAAAGGAAGTCGTTACATAGTCAGCGGTCAACAACAAACTTACAACAAAGCGCAAATCCCATGGCTGAAACAGCCCGCAATTTGCGATGCTGAAACAACATCAGCAGGAACGAGAAGAAACTGTTACTCCAGCCGTAACAACAACATCTCATTCAGTACTTGCAATAACATTCTGTTGCGCGAAACTAGGACATCCTATTATGGTTTAGAAAGTCGATCTGACTAAGAATAGGACTCAGATACACATTGTAATTTTTGATCAATTGTATCGAAGGGATTCCCTCTTTAAATAAGAGGAAAGAACCATTCGAAGGATCCAAGTTTTATGTAATGAGAAAGCTTCAGAGAGAGGGACGTACTTCAATTTCAGATTGTAATATGATACATTGATAGATGAATAGAAAACTGTTTTGAGCATCCTTCTCTAGCTTTTTCGTCTCAGGGGAATCTTCTGAGAAGGGAGGGCCCACCTTCTTCACAAGATTCACCTGTTAGTTTTAGAGTGTGCTAGTACAATCTCTGTTTATGCTTTGATTAACTTTTGTCTGCTGAAACACTACTTTTAATGAATTATGCTTTGCTGAAACACTACTGCACTCTGTCTTGCTAAGAACTTTAGTTTATTTTCACGAAGTTTATAATCCTTTTTAGTAGCAATCTTGTGTGATGATTTTATGCAAGTGTGTTAGCCGGAGACTGGATTAAGGGTTCCTTCTCAGAAAGGAAGGGATTAGAATATCTTGTTCTCTATAGATTTCAATTATTTATGCAAGTGTGTTAGCCAGAGATTGGGTTAAGGGTTCCTCCTCATAAAGGAAGGGATCAGAAGATCCTGTTCTCTGTAGATTTCAAATATTTATGTAAGTGTGTTAGCCAGAGACTGGTTTAAGGGTTCCTGCTCAGAAAGGAAGGGATCAGAAGATCATGTTCTATGTAAATTTTAATTATTTCTGCAAGTGTGTTAGCCAGAGACTGGGTTAAGGGTTCCTGCTCAGAAAGGAAGGGATCATAAGATCATGTTCTCTGTAAATTTCAATTATTTCTGCAAGTGTGTTAGCTAGAGACTGGGTTAAGGGTTCCTGCTCAGAAAGGAAGGGATCAGAAGACCCTGTTCTTTGTAGATTTCAATTATTTCTACAAGTGTGCTAGCTAGAGACTGGGTTAAGGATTCCTTCTTAGAAAGGAAGGGATCAGAAGGTCCTGTTCTCTGTAGATTTCAGTTATTTTTCACAAGTGTGCTAATCAGAAATAGGGATTAGGGTTCCTGCTTAGAAAGGAAGGAATTAGATGGCCCTGTTCTCTGCTAGATAGAGTTAGCTTTCTCCGCATTGATGTTTCCATGAAAGTGTGCTAATAAAAAATAAGGTGTTGAAGTTCTGTTTGAGAGTAAGGGTCCTGTTCTCTGGTTACAGAATAATTATTCTTTCCTGTTGCAATTTTTATTTTAATGTAATCTAGGATTCTTTAGATTCATCTTTACAGATCTTCAATAGGTAGGTTGCTTTCCTATAATTCAAGTCAGAACTTCAGTTCATTCAAGGCAAGTGTGATTAATATAGTTTCCTTTACTACAACTCTAAGTTGCTTTTGGAATTGAGCATATATAGTGTGTGGTTATCTTTGAAATAAACAGATTTCCCTGGGTTGACAATTTATGTAGCACTTGATTGTTTGAGTTAATTAAGCAATTATAGTGACCAACATTTTGGTGCCATTGCCGGGGAAGGTAGCTATAGATTTCAAAAGAACTTATGATTTTTTTTTAGATAAAAAAATTGCATGAAAGACCCCAAAGACACTAACCCTACAGGTGGCAATGGAAAAGGAAAAGGAGGAAGAAAGAATTACATTGACGAGATTATATCAAAGTCTGAATCTGCTGCTCAATGACCAAACCTTCGAAAACAAAACTCCCAGCCTTCATTTCAAGCAATTTTTTGAATGGGGAAAAAAGTTTGGAGTTCTGAGACAGTCCAGAAGCTAGTAGGAGACATTGAGGATAGAGCAAGTGCAACAAGGGAGCGGACAGAGGAAAACATGGATGAGTACAATGAAGAATTGCATCACAAAGAACAGGCAGGTCCTGAAGGAGAGGTAAAAGATGAAAACTCTTTCTCTACACTAGGATTCCCTATTGCTGATCTCCCTAGAGGAGTAGCCCCCATGAAAAAAATTCCATTCTCAGCATTACCTAATTTTCATGGTTTATCTTCAGAGGATCCTGATGAATTTTTTTTTGAGTTTGACATATTATGCAGAAGTTATGATTACGTTTCTAATGCTCAGAAATTAAAGTTATTTCCATCAACACTAAAAGGAAATGCACTAAGATGGTTTATGAGTCTTGGAAGCCATGTAATCACAACATGGGACCAAATGAAATAGAAATTCCTGAACAAATACCAGGACTACTACCGAACAAGGGAAAATAAGGAGGAGCTATTTAAGATGATGCAGAAATAAGATGAGAATTTGGAGGACTTTGTGGAAAGGCTGCAATACAATCTACAAAGATCCAGTCACCCCAATGTAAGTAAAGATATTCTTAAAACTATATTATTAAAAGGAATAAGGGATGACTCTCTGGATATACTAAATATGCTTGGGAAAGGGGACATATCTAAGGAATCATATGATGAAATTGTTAATTTATGCAAAAGATGTTCAAGAGGACACCACATTTTCAAGAGTCCAAAAATCAGCCAGCAGGGGAGCAACAAGAGTCGAGATAGGTAATTTACTTGAAGGTTTTAAAACTGAAATGTTAATCTCTTTTGCCTCACAAATGGATACCCTGCAGATTAAGAAAAAACAAGCAGAAATAGAAACAACCTTGTCCATCTTTTGTTCTCAATGTAGAGATAAGCACCCACGAAGAGAATGTCCACTGGACAAAAAGCCAATCTGCACTATCTGTGATAAAGATCATGATACCCAAAATTGTCCATCTTTACCAGGGATCAAAGCAGCATTACAACCAATGGACGAAGAAGCTGAAGCTGTCTATCTGATGACACAAAGGAGACAATGGCAACCGCAGGGACAAGGTATGAATTCTAACATGCCATTTGCATCTTCTAATCATTGGAATAATTATTCTTCTTTCAATCAAATGAGTTACCCCCCCTACAATCAAATGCAATACACTAATCAAATG
>SNQJ01S0125317.1:8064-26299 GCA_010110895.2 Picea sitchensis | reverse complement strand
TAATATGATACATTGATAGATGAATAGAAAACTGTTTTGAGCATCCTTCTCTAGCTTTTTCGTCTCAGGGGAATCTTGTGAGAAGGGAGGGCCCACCTTCTTCACAAGATTCACCCGTTAGTTTTAGAGTGTGTTAGTACAATCTATGTTTATGCTTTGATTAACTTTTGTCTGCTGAAACACTACTTTTAATGAATTCTGCTTTGCTGAAACACTACTCCACTCTGTCTTGCTAAGAACTTTAGTTTATTTTCATGAAGTTTATAATCCTTTTTAGCAGCAATCTTGTGTGATGATTTTCTGCAAGTGTGTTAGCCAGAGACTGGGTTAAGGGTTCCTGCTCAGAAAGGAAGGGATCAGAAGATCTTTTTCTCTGTAGATTTCAATTATTTCTGCAAGTGTGTTATCCAGAGACTGGGTTAAGGGTTCCTGCTCAGAAAGGAAGGGATTAGATGGCCTTGTTCTCTGCTAGATAGAGTTATCTTTCTACGCATTGTTGTTTCCATGAAAGTATGTTAATCAGAAATAAGGTGCTGAAGTTCTATTTGAGAGTAAGGGTCCTGTTCTCTGGTTACAGAACAATTATTCTTTCCTGTTGCAATTGTTATTTTAATGTAATCCAGGATTCTTTAGATTCATCTTTACAGATCTGCAATAGGTAGGTTGCTTTCCTGTAATTCAAGTCAGAACTTCAGTTCATTCAAGGCAAGTGTGATTAATATAGTTTCCTTTACTACAACTCTAAGTTGCTTTTGGAATTGAGCATATATAGTGCATGGTTATCTTTGAAATAAACAGACTTCCCTGGGTTGACAATTTATGTAGCACTTGATTGTTTGAGTTAACTAATCAATTATAGTGACCAACAACAGGAATAATACTTACAGTAAAGGAAACATTAAGAATGAAGTAAGGGCAGAGATTTACCAATTGTGATTTGGAATTTTTTTATACAAATTATATATATAAAGATATTTTAATCATAAAACACCACATATGCGTAGGGGAGGCGATATGGGTGTGTGAATATTTCAGTGAGGACCTAAGTCTTTATTAAAAATGAAGTAAAACCTTGGTTTAATCAAACAAGAAGATCTTGTATGTTTTAAACAGTGTTGTCGAAGGCACAAAAGATCCTCAAACTTGTGGACGAATTGAACCATACCCATCGAGCTAGTATTAAAGAGAACTGTTGAAATGGTCGTGGGTGTTTAATGGAGACAGAGAATGATATTTTTTCTCGAAAAAGATATTCTTTAACATGGGACTTTATATAAAGAGGAGTTGTTGTCAATTTCAATGATTAAGGGCTTTTAATATTTCTCTATAAATTACAGAGTGCAATTATAAAATTACAAATAGGGTTAAATAAGTGAATCTTGTAACAAAGCATCAAGTGTGTGAAGTTCGAATAGAATGAACAAAGTTAAGAATGCATTTAATTATTATCCAACCACAACTTTGAAATAGGGTTAACTCAATAGGCCATTAAAACTATTGATTAATTTTCCTTACACAGTAACCTCCCAAAATGAAGGTTGTGGGTTATAACAACTCTGTACAAACTTAAAAACCTCTCATGATAATATTGTAGAGAGTTTAACTTATAACCTTTCGATCACATATTGATAGGAGAGGAACCCTAATATGCAGGTTTAAATACATATAACCAATAGAGGAGTAAACAAAATAACAACTCAAGAGTTAAATTTCAAAGGGATTTACCTATCATAGCTATCACCATGGAAACCAAAATGAGCACAATTGAAGGCACAATATTCTATGGGTATTATCCCACAGAGAACACACATTTTCATAGATAGATAAATATTTCCATAGAGAACAGGTGCTCTTCATAGACATAGAAATATTTCCACAGAGAAACGTGTTTTCATAGACCCAGAAATATTTCCTCAGGGAACAAACGCTTGCATAAATAGAGTAATATCTCCACAGAGAACACACATTTGCAAAGACAGATAAATATTTCCATAGAGAACACGTGTTTTCATAGACATAAAAGTATTTCCACAAAGAAACACATTTCCCTAGACAGAGAAATATTTCCACATAGAACACATGCTTGCACAGACAGAGAAGTATTTCCAAAGAGAAATGTAATAGCATAGATAGAGAAAACTTTCCACATAGAACATGCATTTGCATAAACAAAGTAATATATCCATAGAGAACACGCATTTGCATAGACAAAGAAATATTCTATGGAGATCACGCATTGCATAGACCAATAAATTATGATGAAGAGAACATAATAGGTTACAACAATAAGGAGTGGTACATGCCACAAGTGCAAGGAAAAACACATAAGTCTAGAAAACCCGTTCAAAAATTGTATTACAGAGATAACAAGGTACTTACCACACTCATGGAGCGTATTGACACCAGGACCGAATGCCATTACAGAGCCGAATACAAATGTTGGTCGCATACAGTATAGAGACAAAGTGTTTTACAAAACGAAGAGGAAAATACAAAGAAACATTGATACATAGAGCCCCTCTCTAGTGAAGTAAGAATGCTTGTACACCCCATACCTCTTCCATGTGAACCGATGGAAGTGGCGAGCCCACATTGGGAGTTTCCTTGTCATGATAGTTCTGAAGGGTACTGGACACACCCATCACTGTTAATGGGCTAGCCAGAGCATAAATGAAAGCATGATAGAATAACCTAGGTTAAGTCCTGACTTGTCGTCCACCTCACCTTCATATTTGAATCACTTAAATGTTGAGTGATAGGTTTAGAACCAAGCGTTGGGTGGATTTGTGTTAGCTTGCACACTGGGTGTTAACTCCATACGTACTATGTAAATCATATGCAACTTCAAACTTAGCGCTTGATACTATGGGAATTTTTAATCATAAAATGTTATATTATGGTAAGAGTTATAGTTTGGATACTTTAATACCCTCGTGCATGGACTATAAACTATGACAATGATGTCTCCTAGTCTACTATGATCATCAACTATGTTATAATATATGTCAGTATTACTATGTTAAATAAACTCATGTAAACAAACTATAACATAGGTTACAACATGCCAAGTATGGATAACATAGTTAGGAGGTAACCCTAATATGCTATGAGATGAACCATATGTTATGGAACTTGGTAGTCATAGTTACCTTTTTTAGAATGTAGTTAAATCTATGACTTTAAGTTCAGTAGTAGGGAAAATTTTGATTATGAGTTAATCTAATGGACTTTATTTGTTTATTTTAATACTAGCAACAATAAGTTCTTTTGTTGGACCATAAACCTCCTACATAATTTTAGTATGGATAGTCCAACAGAGTCAAACATTTATTTCTATAAATAGTGTCTTATATATACATAATACAAATACTTTCATGTGTCGTGAACAATTTATTTTATAGACTTTAGTTCCCTAATCAGTTTTTTATTTTTTATTTGATGAAATACAGGGTACATTACATATGGTATTAGAGTTATAGGTTACAATACTTGGACCTCACGACAGTACTAGAATTGTAATTTTATTTTTCTTTGAAGGAAAAATATAATGAACATATTTATTGTTACAAATAGAAAAAAATTGTTTATTGTGAAAATGTCAGCACGAAATCAAGAAGGAGACATACCTAAGGGGAATCAAAACCAAGAACTTCCTAGAGACCCAGATCATAACAGTGATGGAAGTGCAGCCGCTCAAGTCTTGGAAACGATGAGAAACCTTATCATGGAATTACAAGTATTTAAAGAAAATAACAAAACATTTTAGAAATCAAAGGAAGACCAACTAGAAATAAGTGAAATGTTGCTAAGTAGTATAGTAAAAAGGAAGAGTCAAAAAGACTATGAAAAAGAAGAAGAGGTCAGAAAAAAATCCTCTAAGAAATCTGGTCATGAAACAAAAAAAGAGGATATTTTTTCCAAAGACACACACCTGACAGAAAACAAAGCATCTACAAGAAGAAAAATAAAACAAGTGGACCACCTAGAAGGTGAGTTCAAAAAGATAAAACCCTCCACCTTCAATGGAGAATATAATATTGGTGAGGAAGTTGAAGCATGTTTGTTAGATATTAAGAAGTAATTTCATATTTATAACTATTCTAGTAATATCAAATTTAGAATGGTCAATTACAATTTAAAGCGCAAAGCAAGTATTTGGCGGTGAGACCTGAAATTAGCAAAGGGATTGAAGGAAAAATGAATGGAATGTTCAGAATTAAAAAAATATTTCAAGAAGGAGTACTTATCATAAAGTTATTACAAAAGAAAAACTAAGGAATTTTACGAACTGTGACTAGGAAAAATGGCCATGGACGATCTGATAAATAAATTCCTAGATCTATTGAGGTTTGTACCATCAATCAAAGAAGGCAAGGTAAAAATAAAAAGGTTCTTAGGTTTTCTACCACATTATTACAAAGAAATAATTGAATTTGACAATCCAAAGTCTTTAGATGAAGTATTTAGAAAGGCTCGAATGTGCTATGGTTAGTACAAACAAAGATCTAAAATTCCCAAGGCATGGAAAGAAAAGAAACATGATAAAATGAAACAGCATAAGAAAGGCTTCCAACCAACCCCTTTCTGTAACATGGAAAATGGTTTTCAAAGGAAGGACTATCACTCTAATACACTGAATACCCAAGGGGGAATTAAAACAGTTAATATGGGATTCAAGAAGGTTGGGGACAACCCTAGAGAACCATTGAAATGTTGGGAGTGTGGAGAACCCCACCTGACGATAAATTGTCCACGCTTAACTCCCACAGAAAGAAATTTAGTCCATAACCTTCAATAGGCTTCAACAGTTGGAGACATTGGTAGAAGCGTGCATAAAATCATTGCATCTCTAGATGGCAGACATGAAGATCATCAATCCACTATAGTGGAAGTTGAAGGTAAAATTCACTCCCACAATGTTTCTATACTAATTGACCCAGGAGATAGTCTGAGTTATATTAATCTAGATTTAGTAGAATTGAACAAGTTAAAGAAGGTAAAGCATGCTAAATATTGGTTAGTACAACTAGTGACATGGACCAAAAGAAAGGTAACATATTTTATTTTTTATTGTGAACTCACCATAGATGGTTAAAGTACAAATTTAAATATGAACATATTACCTTTTGGGTCTTACAATATAATTATTGGAATGGACTAGTTAGAAAAACATAAAGTAATATTAAATTGTTACGAAAAGTTGTTTGCGTATAAAGATGAAAATATTACAATCAAAACAATATAAGGAATCATAAAGCCAGTTTTTGTTAGGAAAATACCAACAATGCGATTTAAGAAATGTATTAATAAAGGTTTCCAAGTATATTTTGTTCAAGTAATGAACCTCTTAGGGGAAGAAAGAAAACCAAGTTTAGAAGAATTTGTAGTCCAATGTGGGTTCAAAGACGTATTTATAGAATAAATAATGGAACTACCTCCAAGGAGAGAGATAGATTTCTCTATCGATCTACTACCTGGATCTTCCCCAGTGTCCAAGGAACCTTATAGATGAGTCTACCCGAATTAACATAACTGAAAATTCATTTACAAGAACTGTTAGATACGGAATATATTAGAGCAATTGTTTCACTTTGGGGAGCACTGGTTTTATTTGTTAAAAAGAAATATGCAACTTTGAGACTGTTTATTGACTATCGACAACTGATTAAAATGATGATTAGGAATAAGTATCCTTTACCTAGGATTAACAATCTCTTTAACCAGGTGGGAGGAACAAAGAAATTCTCTAAGCTAGATTTAAGGTCAGGTTATCACCAAGTCAGGATAAATGATGAAGATATAAATAAAACAACTTTTATAACATGTTATGCACACTATGAATTTGTAGTGATCTCGTTCGGACTTACTAATGGACCAACAACTTTTATGTATTTGATGGATAGTATATTCAACCAATATCTGGATAAATTTGTGTTGGTTTTTATCGATGACATTTTAGTTTATTCAAAAACTGAAGAAGAACATGAAGAGAATATGAAAGTAGTACTACAAACTTTAAGATAACATAAGTTATATGCTAAGTTTGATAAATGTGATTTCTACCAAAGAAATATATAGTATTTAGGGCACATAATATCAGAATATGGTATTGCAGTGGACCCAGAAAAGATTATAGCCATTATGGAATGGACTATTCCTAAAGATGTAGCAGAAATAACGTAATTTATGGGGATTACCGGTTATTATCGAAGGTTTATCAAAGGATTTTCTAGAATTGCATATCCGATTACATCACTAAAGTAAAAGGGAATAAAGTTCATTTGGTCACAAAAATGTCAAGAAAATTTTGATAATCTAAAAGGACTATTAACTACATAACCTATCCTGAAAGTAGAAGAACCTAAATTTCTAATAATCTAAAATTTCTTTTGTAACAATAATGAAATCTACTTACAAAACAAATATTATTGGAAAGAAATCTAAAAAATCTAAATTTACAAAAGAAATTTTTAGGTTGAATGGAATTCCTAAAATGGTGATTTAAGATAGAGATGTCAAATATACATCCAATTTTTGGAAAGAATTGTTTGCATGTTTGAATAATAATAAGAATGGTAAAAAGGGTACAACATAACTTGAAAGTGACACAAGACCAACATAAAATCTATGAAGATCTAAAAAGAATAGATCAAGAATTCAAAATTGGGGAATATGTATATCTAAAAGTCAAAGCAAGAAGAAGCTCTCTAAATATAGGAACTTGTTCCAAGTTGGCGCCAAGATTTTGTGGCCCCTTCAAGATTTTAACATGAATGAGACCCGTGGCATATCAACTGACACTTCCTGTAAATTTAAAAGTTCATAATGTTTTTCATGTTTCGTTATTGAAAAGATATATTCATGATCTTACTCACATCATTGATTGTAACATGGTGCGGGTAGAAAAGGAAGGAGATTTCCAAGAGGAACCTCTATGCATTATGGGCAGGAAATAAACAATACTTTGGAATAGAGCCATCACCCAAGAAAAGTGAAATGGAAGCACTTTTGTCCTAAGGAGGCCACTTGGGAATTGGAAGAAGATATGCATAAATATTATCCAATCATGTTCCAAGGAATGGTTGAACATTGAGGACAATGTTTTACTTAAAGGGGAAAGGATGTGATATCCTCAAATTATTAGAAATTAAATTCAAAGTTGAATTTATAAATAAATTTCCATTTATGGAAAATATGAATTTAGAAATTTATTTCCATTTATGGAAAATCTAAATTTAGAATTGAGGATTATGTAATTATTATTTTATAATTGTTGGGAAAATATTTGACTTTCCCAATTGTCCTCTTCTATTGGACACATGTATGAGACAAACTTTTTAATAAATTAAATGATGGAATACAAATGGAACAACTAGGTTAAAAATAACTGACTATGACTCCATGAGTGGGGAATAGGTTTGAGTTAACTCAGAGATGATTTTTGCAAGTGGAAGAAGTTGAATTTGGTCACTAGCAGCCCCTAAAAATCATGGATTTCTAAAGCTGTGAATTTTCGAAGAAGGGAAATGAATGGAAAGACCTAGGCACAAGATAAATACAACATATGTGGGAGGAAGGGTGTTGCTTATTATGTTGGGGAATGGAGAGTTTTTGTTGTTATGAGCACATATGGTGTGATGAAAAGAATTTTATGATATGTTGAAAGTGACAATAGCTAGGGAGGAGTACTTAGTTCGCTCTTATGGATTCATGGTCAGTCTAGGGGGTGATCAGGACAAGTGATCGTGGATGTTTTGCTCTATGGTTGGGTGGAACATAGTTGTTCCATTTGTATCCCAACATCGGTATTTCAGATATGTATCTGAGCTATGTACTTTATTGTTGATGTTATATTATCGATAGTATTTGGTTGTTAAGTTATTTTACATTTTATACATATAAGTAAATTGATTTAAATTGGATTGTACAACCATGTTAGGTTGTGGTTTACTACTATGTAAGAGTACATGTAGTGGTGTTTTAGCTGAAGCATAATGTTTAGTATATGTGTGTGTGTGTGTGTGTGTGTGTAGATAAATAGAAAAATTGTGTAAATGTGCATTTGGGCCATTATGAATCTATATTCTTAATTGTTGTACATTACTGTACAAAATCAAATACTTTGGAAAGAAAAGTGTAAACAAGTTGTATTGTATACTACTATTATGTTGAGTATAAATAATAAAAGTCCCAAATATATTATGTCATCTATTATCCAAGGAAGATATCTGATACAACGAATTGTAGAATATATGCCAAAATTTAATTTATTATAATCAATAGGTTGTTGACCAAAAGGTTACAATTTGAGTTCTTTAGACACAATAAATCCATCGCTAATGTAAACAAACATTTTAAAGTACTACATGAACTGTCTACGAGTGTTCATGGACTGGTGGAATAAATATGGAGCTCAAATACCTTTTGTGGATAGTCAATATTCTTCACCAAGTGCATTTTGTTTTCTTTCAACCTACAAAGGAGTAACACAATATTATTAACATCTTACTATGGTACAAAACATTAAATAATAAGATAAATGATAGAGTCAAAGCATACTCATCTAAAATCATGGTTGATTTCCATAGAGTTAGTGTTGTTTTGCGAAGTAGTCGATCCACAAACCAGGAGTGGGAGTGGGTGTGTAATCCATATGATGGGTTCCCTCACAGGACAAAGGGATCCATCATCAGTTTATATACATGTGAAATTACTACTCGCTCAAGTAATAAAACATAAATAAAAATTCTACTTAATTACGGTAACCTTGATATCATATAGCTTATAAGATACAAAGAACATATATATCTAGAAGAGGAATACCAACATAAATCAAGAGTAGAGTTATAATAACCAACGAGTATTACTTTGAAGAAGAATACCCAAAATTCATACAAAGGGCCAAAGAATGCTATGAGAACTAACACTTTAAACAAAGCTAACTTTATGCAGAGACGAGAATAATACTTACAATAAAGGAAACACTAAGTATGAAGTAAGGACAAATATTTACCAATTGCGATTTGGACATTTTTTATACAAATTATATATATAAATATATTTTAATTGTGAAACACCACAGATGTGCAGGGGAGGCGATTCAGATGCGTGAATATTTTAGTGAGGACCTAAGTCTTTATTAAAAATGAAGGAAAGCCTTGGTTTAATCAAGCAAGAATATCTTGTATGTTTTAAACAGAGTTGTCGAAGGCACAAAATATCCTCAAACTTGTGGACGAATTGAACCATAATCGCCGAGCTAGTATTAAAGAGCACCGTTGAAATGGTCGTGGGTGTTTAATGGAGACAGAGCATGATATTTTTTCTCGGCAAAGATATTATTTAACCAGGGAATTTATATAACGATGTGTTTCTATCAATTTCAACGATTAAGGGATTTTAATCTTTCCCTACAAATTACAGATTGCAATTATAAAATTACAAACAGGGTTAAATAAGATAAGCCTGCAACAAATCATCAAATGTGTGAAGTTTGAAGAGTATGGTCGAAGTATGGATATGTTTACAACATGCCAAGTATGGATAACATAGTTATGAGGTAACCCTAATATGATATGAGATGAACCCTATTCTATGGACCTTGGTAGTCATACCTACCTTTTTTATAATGTAGTTTAATGTATGACTTTCAGTTCAATAGTAGGGAAAATTTTGATTATGATTTAATCTAATGGAGTTCCTTTGTTTATTTTAATACCAACAATAGTAAGTTCTTTTGTTGGATCGTAAACCTCCTACAGACTTTTAGTATGGATAGTCCAACAGAGTAAGACATTTATGTCTATAAATAATGTCTTATATATATAAGATAAATACTTTCATGTGTTATGAACAATTTATTTTATAGATTTTAGCTCCCTGATCAATTTTTATTTTTATTTTGTGAAATATGGGATACATTACATTGAATATATGGTTCATGCATGACTGAAAGTCAGTTTGTGTGTTAGTCAACCCGAAGGGAATGAAAATAAACTCATAGTATCAATAATGACACTTGAATTTGCTTTAATGGATATCCTCCTCTCTGACCCAAATCTGGTGGTATCCTGATTGTAGATCAAGATTTTAGAGGTACACTTCCCCATGCAACTCATCTATAATCCCATCAATCATGTGTGTTGGGTATCATTTTTTGATGGTAATCTTGTTCAGTGCCCCATAGTCTATGCACATCCTCATAGTTGTATCCTTCTTCTTTACTATTACAACTGAAGAACTAAACAAACTAGAATTGTGCCTGATATGTCCCATCTCTAGAAATTCATTGTTGGTGTGTAGGGGATAAAAATGGTGTTAATCATTCAAATTCCAACAAAGCCTTTAAACACTGACCCTTTCAGCATCACTTGTAGAGAAAGTGAAGTATCACCTGAGGCATATAGAGGGGATACAAGAACCAAGGTTTTTCAATGTTGAGGGGAAGCAAGGCATTTATCCTATCATTTAATCATGTGCACAATGTCCATTACTCAACAGTTACTTAAACTTAAACCTACTATGTGAACTACATTCTCCCATTTAACATTCATTCAATTACTATATATTTTAGTGCATGACATTATAACATCATACATGAGCCATACATTCATCATATATCATTATTACACCATAACATTAAACATCATAAATTGGAAATACAAAACATCACAACACATAGATTTATGTGGTTCACCCAAGTTGGGCTACGTCCACAACGACTAGATTATTATATTATTCATTAATAATTTTCTTACAACTATGCACCACACTACAAAATATGCAATAGTAACATCACCCAAAACTTCCTAGACATTATGTTATAGTGCGATCTTCACTCCCCAGTCATACCTACACTTCTTCATGCATATCTCGTATTCACTATATTCACCTCTATGTATCTCTACCCAAAAACTCAATACATATGTATTAATAAAAAATAGGGCTAAGCCCATTACAAAGTGGAGAAAATGTCCCCAAAATCCTAATGGTATATAATTGTTTTCCTCCTTTAACGAATTAATCCATCTCTCATCCTTTTGGTGTGCTCTTTGACCCCTTCAAGTATTCTCTGTCACATTATATGCTCCCTCTTCTAACTACATTTTATTCTTTGTCTTTCGTTGACACAGATTCCAAAACATATCCAAAATTCTTGTCCAACACTCCTTTAGGGAATTCTCTATTTCATTCTTGAAACTCTTCAGATGCTTGTAGGGTGTGGTGATCATGGGTTTCAACCCCTATTCTAGATGAATGACATGCACAAATCCTCTTTCAGGTGGTCTCCATATTGCCAATGGTTCAAGCACACTTTCATTCTTTCCAAGAAATGCTTGGATATATGCATGGTAGTGTCGACAATCCTATGACGGATTCTCCATGGTGATCAAGCACTTTGTTGCACAAGCCATGACCCCATGTATAAAAATGGCCTTCATGCATTGGTTAGACACGATTCTTGGGGCACATGTCAACATACCTCTTAGGATGACTCGTTTTCCACCCTTGTCCCAAAACACCTTCCTTATGTCTCGATAATACATGGGGATATCTCCCAATCAGTACAACCAATGTCCTAACACCACATGATTATTTTCTAAATCTACGACTATAAAAACATCGTCCAATCTATAGTTGACCAATGTTACTTCCAATCCCCTGATCCTCTGAGTAGATGCCATGTTGTACCCATATACTACTACCACATTGAATCCTTCAAAATCCTCCATATGCATTTTTCTCCTAGTGATAAGTGCAACATAAATGAAGTTGTGGGTGTCCCCACCATCAATAAATGTTATAACCTTCTACCCCTGTAGAATTCCTTTGACACTAAAGGTGTAATATTTAGGGACTCCTTAAAGTGCAGAAATGGTCACTTCCTTGGTGATATCCTGCAATGGAATGTTTTCTTTATAATCAAGGTGTGATGGATCACCAGTTTCCTATCCAATGCCCTGATCATCACCACCATCCCCCTCGTTAGAAACTACCTCAATATAGTGGAATTTACCCTTTACCATACATTGGTGCCCTGGTTCCCATGATCCTTGCAACTGTAGAAAAGTTTCCTCCACCTTAGTTCTCTTTGAGTTTCCTCATCCAACCTATCATTCCCTGTCCATGTCTTCTAGGGAGGTTTTGACACCTAACCTTTCTGTGGAATAATTTTCTTTTTTGATGTGTTCTTGGGGATTGTTTCTACCATATCCGAGGTCTTCATAATAGCCTCCTATAGTTTGTTTGGCCTAAAATCCTTCATGAAACCTCTTAAGGGTTCATCAAAGGCCTCTATGAATAACATCATCAGTCTCTCCCCAGAAATTTCAGTCACCATGACTTCTATCCACTAGAACTATAACAACTCGCTCTATTAAGCACACTTTTTTTGAAATATTCTTTCTCAACACATGCGTGCAAGTGATCCAATTATGTTCTATTATGATTTCATTTCGATTATGGGTTATATATGATGATGATGATGTATTTTGACTTGTTGTTAAATTGATGTATAAGCATTGACAAATGTTATTGATGACTTTCCTGAGTGTGCAGGACACATGACAAGTTATGGATGTTGATGGCATGAATGGACTTCCTTGGACTCTATATTGAGTCAGGGAGTGGATTGTATTTGTTTGAGTATTTCATTTTTTCACATGTGAAATATGATTGATTACAGTATGATTTATATATATGGATTATTGAATTTTTTTTTGTCAGTGGATGCAGGCTTGAAGAAGCTTCTTAATCCGACTCACATAAGGTGTAAATGGGCTATACATAGAAACCAGAAATTTGAGGGATAGGTCTCACAACATCCCTGTCACAACCTACTAGCACTCCTTCTGTGGTATGAGTTGTAAGTTAAAAATAACTTAGTTCAATAGGTCCACGATGTCGTGAGGGTGGACTGAGACAATCACTCATAAATATTTGTAAGGGGCATACAATAAGGAAGAGTCCTTATTCCTTAGCATCCCTTAGTCTCTCACAAGGTCGATTGAGTGGAGTGTTGACTCTAAGGGTCGAACAAACTTCCAAAACTAGTCTAAGGTGAGTGGCACCCTTGTAGCACATAGGTGTGTCTTGAAGGGCACATCGCATAATTAAAAACTTGAGTCAATAAATATAGGTGGCGTATACAAAATTGAAATGATTAGACCTTGTTAGAATAAAATAATTAATTAAACAATAAATAATTAATTATAAATCCTAACAAAAGTCTAAGCCTAAATCTAAGAGTAAATCTAAGTCTAAATTTAAATAAAGGACTAAATGAATTATGACATAGGTTAAAAGATTTGAGAATATAATCAAACTCTAGTAAAAAGGGGAATATAATTTAAAAGGATGGATAAAATGCACATGTCTGCATGAAATTAATCAAATGGATTTTTAAAATAGAAGAAACAATAATATGAGAGAATAGGAGTACACATGGAATAGAATCTTGAGCTGACCTACCACTAGTCTATCTATAAAAAGACTCCTAATCCGAATATAACTAAGATCTAGTTAGGAGACCATCATTAAATGAAAATTTGGAGAACAAAGAGACATCTAAAAGAGAAAATAGAAACACATTGGGGAATGTGAGGGATTTTGGCTTTTTAAATAAAATAAAAATGGTAATTACTTGTGCAACTTGGGGAGAGGGTGACATGTGTGTGTGTGAATAATACTAATTAAATTAATTAAAAAGATAATTAATTGTGCATGAGGACATGTGTCATGGAGGATTTTTCAATAAAACAAATTGTGGTAGAAGGGAAATGGATCTCAATTTTACTTGGTAACGTTATGCTTCGAAACGTTTTTGGACTATGTTTTACTTGTGAGAGTTGGGATACCAAGCTTCTAGAAAGAGTGGAAGCTCTTCTTTGTGAGGCACGCCTTGAAGCTATTTTTTGTTGGTTTTTTGTGTGTGGCCCTTTGCCGATCGAGGGGATAAGGGGGAAGAAGAGTACCCCTAGCATTGGCTAGGAGGTACCGGTGAAGTCTCTATGATTAGAAGGAAGAAGAAGAGAAGGAGCACACGACTTTGGAGGACATCTTCAACCCACTATTTACATCGGTCCCGGTATTTTAGTTCTGAAATTTTATTTGTAGTATGAGTATATTTGAATGTTAGAATTGATATGGGCGATGTAGAATCAATAGAAAATTTTGGGTGTCAGATTTGTTATGTTTTTTACCCAACGATTGATAGTCGCAGTGCTTAGAAGACTCAAATTATCGTTGTAATATTATGCAATTATGAAATCTACACTCTAGTCGCCTTAATTCTTATTACAATTTTCAAACTTATAAAATGCGTACGGACTGTGATTTTTAATCGCAAATCAATATGGTGACGTCCCTATGATCGCAAAATTTTAGTTGAGATTATGGAAACTTGAACATTGTATTATTTCTCTGTCCAAATTAATACAATTCGAAGGGTTGGAAACCGTTGAGTCTCTATTAAATCTATTTGGAATTCGAGATTAAGTTCTTGATGCATGTGATTCGATTAAGTCTTTGTTGATGTATAAGTAAATATGAATGTATGCGTTTTCGATGAGTCTCTGTCGATTTAATTGTAAAACCTAAATTAAATGTTCGTTGAATATCCATTTTAATTTAATGGTAAATCCAAATATAAGTAATCGAATTGAATCTATGTTCAAACGATTATCAATCCGGTTGTAAGTTAATTGCAGACGCAATTTTAATAATTTGTGGATCTTTGAATTGATATGCAAATTTTAAACTTGATTTTTCATTGCATATTGTAAGATGGATTCTAATCTCTGGATTAGATATGATATTGTATGTCGTTGCAAATCTTAGTTTGGAGTTGGAATCCATACGAGTGGTTGCTTTGTTTGAAATTGATGTTTGGTTCATTGCACATTATTTTGCATTGTCGAAATCGCAATATAGAATATCTGTGATTAAACTAATTCTACCATCCTAAGTAGAGAACACACTTAGTCTCTGTATAATTATATGTATACTGAACTTTAACTCGTGGTGATTTTTTTTTATTATCTTGCATTATGGAAATCAAAACATGTTGTGACGTGGTAGTTAAATTGAAATCCAATTGGATTATTTGATTCTCTCTACACCCGTGGATAATCGTGTACCGTGAGCTAATAAAATTTTGCGTGAGTTAATCTGGGTTCCACCTCGGATCCTTGCAAGAATATCCATTCTAAATTTATTTTTCTACCTGTTGTTAATTGTTCTGAACCCATGTCCTTACATAAATTTCGGTGTTGCAACTTATTATGCATGGATCCGTTACTTATGCATTTCGCTCGTTCAAGGGTAGAACATTTTTATTATTTGTTATAAATTAAGATCACTGTACTATCATTGTTGGAATGAGTATGTTCTTTCAAGGAATGACTATGGGATCGTCACCTTATTTATTACTCATACCATAATCACGATGGATCAATTCCTAGAGGATGATAATCGGATTTCCTTCTACTATAGGAGACTGTTAGTTGAAGTTAAGAAATAGACGACTGGTTATAGAACACGAGTTCTTAGACTAATTTGGAAACAATTTGGTTGACTTCCTTGATATTAATATCTTAACTACCTTAGAAAATCGACTTCTTGTGACTGTCAAGTATTGATTTTAGATGATTTATTTGGACATAAAGGATATACTAATGAATCCATCGTAAAGAACCATTGTAATTATGTTAAATAATTATTAAACATTACACTAGTAGGTGAACTCTTTAATATGTTTTCGAGGCTCCTTGTAATGAAATTATTTATGAATAAAATCTTGAGCTATTGTTTAAGATTAATTGTGATAATTTACAATTCTCAATTTGTATCGTATGTTAGAAATGATTGTGAAGTTATTATAGGATATTCATATATTTCTTATAGTAACTTTGTTGATAGTGAAAAATTTATTGCTACTTATATTTTTTAAGGGAAGGAAAATTGTTAAATATTGAATATAAGTCTTATGTGGTTGTAACATCCCACTCTACTGAGCACATTTTTATTGACTTATTCTTTGAGTACAATTGTGTAGAAGTGATCCAGTTATGGTACCTCATAATTTTGTTTTGATTATGGATTATATATGATGATGATGATGTGTTGTGACTTATTGTTATTTTGATGTATATGTATTGGAAGATGTTATTGATGAGTTTTCTTGAGTATGTAGTACACATGACAGGTTATGGATGTTGATGGCATCAATGGACTTCCTTCAACTGTGGATTGAGTCAGAGAGTGGATTGCATTTTGTTTGAATATTTAATTTTACGCATAGTTGATATATGATTGATTATAGAATGATTTATGTATATCGATTATTGACACTATTTTTGTGAGTGGATGAAGGATTGACGATGCTTTATAATATGAATCACATAAAGAGTAAAGGGGTCATGCAAAGAAACCAGACAGTTGAAGGAGAGGTGTGGCGACGTCCCTGTCACAACCTACTAGCACTCTTGCCATTGTATGAATTGTAGGTTAATGATTACCTAGTTAGAGAGGGCCACGATGTCATGAGAGAGGACTAAGACAATCACTCACGAAGATTCTAAAGGGAGCGCCATAAGGTGGAGTCCTTATTCCTTAGAATCCCTTAGTCTTTCACAAGGTCGGCCGAGTGGATTGTTGACTGCAAGGGTCAGAAAAAATTGCAAGATGAGTCTAAGGAGAGTGGTACCTTTGGAGCACGAAGGTGTGTCTTAAAGGTAATGTTACGTAATTAAAACCTGATTCAATAAATCTAGGTTTCGTAGAAAACATTGAAATGTTTAGACCTTGTTAGAATAAAATAATTATTTAATCAGTAAATTAAAAACCTAGATTCCTAACAAGAGTTTAATCCTAAGTCTAGACTAAGTTCAAGTCTAAGTTTAATTAAGGGAATGGTTAAAATTTTAAATGAATTAAAATGATTTAAAATAAAATCAAACTCTAGAAAGAAGTTAAATGACTCTTCATAGCCATTGTTATAAGAAAAATCTACCGGTCGTAGGTAGTCTTCCCACTTCTTTGGTTGATTCATAAAATGCATCCATAACATGTCCTCTAACACTTCATTTACCCTCTCTGTCTTCTAGTCATTTTGAGGGTAATAGGATGTACTAAAAAGAAATTTAGTTTCAAAACAAATAAATTAATATTTCTAAAATTAAAAGTAAATTTTGTATATCTGTCCATATGATTTCCTTAGGCATACCATGGAGTCTAAATATTTATTTCATGAAAATATTGGCAATATCTATTTCCTTGTAGGTTGAATTCTTGGGGATAAAGTGAGCAACCTTGCTCATCTTTTCCACAACTACCATAATAATGTCACTCATGTAGTGGCCATATAAATTTACATCAATTAATTCTACAAACAAAACAGTAACTGCTACTTGATTTCAGGAAAATTCAATAATTCTTTTTAATTTAGCACATACGCAAGTTAAATTTAACAACGAATATTAATTTTATAACAGAATAAAACAAATACATAATTTTTAAAATACCTTGGTCTGATGCTAATTCCTCCGTCAATCTGGTTGTTCGCTGCTGAACTGGATCAAACACTGCCCAAACCTTGTTCCACCCTGCCAACTAGGACAACTTCCTAGCTCTAGGATACCATATGAATATCCTAGCCCCCATGCCCAAAATCCTCAGCAAACCGGTGCCCCTTGTACTAATCCTCCCGACTCTAGAACTCAAACTCTCCTCTCTCCAAATCCCTAAGAACCCCCCATAAGAAAATTCCCTGTAGAATGGTCGTCACTGCCTCCGTAAACCTCCTCCCCCCATATCCTTCCTTCACCGCCTCTTTTCATTTACTTCCTTACCTACACATTTATTACCTTATCCCCTTATAATTAATATCTTATCCCTTTATAATTAATATCTTATCCCTTTCCGTGTACGTAACCTTTTTAATTTAAGCAATATAATGTATTAATCTTTTTAAATTTAATACCCATGTTATTGAATGTAATAGGTAGTTAATTAATTAATTAATTAATCAAAATTATAACCTTTAATTAATTAATAAATACTTAATTAATATCATTAGACCAATCTTTGTTTAATTATTAACATGTTAGGAAAAATTAATTACCTAATAAATCTTTTACTTAATAATCCCTAAGTATATATTCTACTAGGGCTGTTACATACACCCACCCTTCAGGAAACTTCGTCCCGAAGTTAAGGTGTCTTATGGTACAAAGGA